>UXSR01000092.1:0-85524 GCA_900604375.1 Mesocestoides corti
AGCAGAAGAAGCGGATGAAGTAGCCATAGGTTTGGGATTAAAAGTGCCGAGTCAGTCGGAAAGGCTGAATTCTCTCCCCTGGTGAAAGTGCTTTTATGTGTTTGGTGTCATTGCAGAGGAACAGTGATGTACGAACCTGTTCCATTTGGCTAACCAGCAACTCTGGAGAAGGTGTGTGGGCAGATCACCCTACTCGATGCTGAGATCCAAGCAAAAGACATTCCTCAAATGAAGTCGAATTCGTTCCACTTATTTACACTTTTTTGACAAGTGCAATGAAGTGTTTGAAGTAAACGACGGCCGTCACTACACACAACTACACTAGCCTCTTGCGAAATTTGTGCATCATAAGTAGCCCAGATAAAGGCTAACTTGGTTGAATGTGCAAATAAGCTGAAACGCGTAGAACGAAGCCAATTGATAGAAATGTGGGCAATTTCAATAAAAACTCCGTGAGACCACCAACACCGGTCATTGCAGCATCACCACAGCTTCCTGCTTTATTTTTCAGCACCGAGCCATATTGGTTCGTGCTGGAATACATTTTATCAGGGAACCAGAGAAATATGTGACTTGGAATCCACTTATCAGTGACTCATAGGTAGTCACTAGGCCAAGTCATCGGTCGAATTTCCCTTAAATTGGGTTGGATTTGGGTACCTGACCCATACTAAGCCCACATCGTTCTCCTGCAAAATCCTACAGCCACCAAATTCCCCTGCAGACCTGTTGGCTCCCCAAATCCACAACTAGTAGTGTTGGAATAAATACGGACCGATTGGGAATCAGTTAAGAATCAACTGGCCCCTGACGCCCTTGAACCCCTTCACCCTTTAATCCCTATCTCTGCGAGACTGGATTAATTTGGCCTTATCACCGGAAGAGAGGATGAAGGCTGGACCACCCGGCACTAGCTCTGGTAGTTGACGCAAGCAGACGCACCCACGAATGAGCAATAATGAGGCGCTTGCATGCGTGTGACGGACAGGCGGCCTGCGCCGGAGGCACATTGTTAGAAAGACGGACAGGATGCAGCAATTTAATTGGGCTATCGGGTGAATGCGCGGTGCGCGCGTTAATTAATTGTGTGTGCGTGTGTGTGTGTGTGAGCTTGTGTAAGGGAAAAAAACTCCCACACGCAAACGGTACCTGTGCGACTCTCCTTCTAGCGACATGCTCATGCACACTGGTGAGTGGACGTTTTTGCCTTTTCCCTTTATCAACCAATTTTTTTTTATTTCTGTTTTCGCCCTTCCTTTCTGGTTATCTGCATTTCCGGCCTCCGTGATTTTACTCTGTTAACATCCGGAGAATTTTTTTTAATGTACGAATGCGATGGCGTGGATAAAAGAGGAATAAATTGGGCCAAATATATTTTTTTAGTTAAATTTATACTACCAGTTCCAAGTTAAGATGCGGGCGTCAAATGTGGTAAAATTGAAGCAAATCCCCAACAAAGTGAAAGGTCAAATGTCAAAAATAAAGATTTGGGAACATTTCCTTACGTGAGGATTTTCAGGGGACAGGGTGGTCCTTACTTGTTAGGTTAGATCTCCTTTGTAAGTTAAATATTTTTTCACTCTACGGCAGGAGAATTTATCCTGGGCCCGTTACCGGCCGGTGATTATTTTAACAAACTCTGTGTTTACACCCGAATAAACAAACATCAGGGCCGTTTTATTTCATTCCTTAGACAATGGCATAACTAACTTGACGGATCTCTGCGGTTTCGGTGGGCACCAGGGGGCCCCAGCGCTTTCCCATGGGTTTCCCTTCGGTTTGCCCGTCCATCGATTTTCTCCCCCAGGTGGACCGCACCAAAACCCCCAAAACCAAGGCCCCCCTGGAGCGAACGGAATCGCCAGTAGCTCCGGAAGCACAAGTGACTTGAAAGCGAAGAAAGCCAGACATAGGTAAGGTCCGCCATTTTTCTTCTTCAGGGAGTTAAATTTTTTCTGCTAACAATAACTTTGGTTGAGTCGAAAATCTAACAGTGTTAAGTTTACTAGCCTAACTACTCATTAAAGTATTCAAAATTATTATATATGATCTGGCCGCATTGGGTAAATTGTTCCTCTCAAACATGTCGCTTCCTTAGTGACATTTCAGAAGTTAGTGTATCAAAATCAAAATAAGTATACGTTCCAGCGTATTGTGGAATTTAAAGTGCATAAAATTTTTCCCCACAGTTTATTATAACGCAAAGCTACACTTCTAAATTTATACTGTTATTAAAAAGGTGGAGGCGGTGGTTCGAGGAGCCAGGTGCAACCAAATTCCACAATAAGTAAGCCAGATGAGTCGAAGTAACTTCCCTATGTGTCAACACAAACCCAGTAAATACCACTTTGCCAGTAGCCAAATAATTGAGTCGCAAGTTTTTTGGTCCCAATAATAAAATAAACAACAGTTGAGAGTACCAATCCACGCATTACCACAATATCGCCATTATTGTAGAACTACATTTTCCGTCTACCAACTGTCGGTTCTGGAGTCCGCGTTCGACATGTGTCCCTACCCTGACGCCCTCACTCGCGAGGACATCGCCAGTCGCCTGCAGCTCTCCGAGTCTCGGGTGCAGGTTTGGTTCCAGAATCGTCGTGCGAAGTGGCGCAAGCAGGAGACTGATGGCACGGGGGGTCACGGGAGTAGCCCTGGTGGTGGTGGAGCCGGCGGCGGCGGCAGTGGTGGCGGCGGTGGTGGTGATCCAATCGACTACACTGCAGCGGCATCAGTTGTCAGACGCAAGCGAGCCTCCCCTGGGGACGAGGGTGGCGACCAGGCCGGGGGACCGAAGCGCCTCGCATTTTCTGTCCACAGCCTCACCGAAAGCGATGAAGCCTTTGAAAATGAGTACAACCAACGTGGCGAGAATGCATTTCTCCATCAACCAAGTCAAATGGGTGAGTAGATGCAAATAAGACCGTAACTTCGAACCGGTCACTTAGTCTATACCCTCTATGTAATAATTTTTAATGGTTTTTGTCAAAATTCGCCTGCTCACGGCCAGAGTGTCTGGCGGTCTGTACAGATCATAGGCAGTGGTTAAGGTCTTTTTAGAACCGACCTTAAATTTCATGCCAAACACCACAATTACTGACCTGTTAAATTTTTTCCATAATTAATTGATGCTTTAAAAGTTTCATGCGCTGACTTAGTAAAAGGATACTTTAAGACGTGACAGCGGTAGTTTGAATCGTAACACCTGCTTTTACTATTATCGTAAAAATTATCTCACTATAGTCCTGCCGTAAAACTACTTTAATTGTGCTTTTGTGCCAATTGTAGTCCTCTTTATACAAACGATTTTGTTTTTCTGAGCTCAGTTCTAAATTCTGGCTAGAGCTCGAAAACGAGTCAGCATGAATTAATTAATTAATTAGGGGTAACCAAATTAGCTGTTGGTTTTAATTAATGCGTAAGTGGCTATAAGAGTAGACAGGTTAGACGCACAACAGCCGTATACAGGTGATCCTGTAGTAAAAACTTTGCTGAATAAAAAAAACACGAATGGTTTGGTGGCGATTGGCATTTACAAACCTGTTTAAAACGGCTTCCGAATGACTTCCAAAATATTCGACTCCCATCGTTGACAGGTTTCTACAAGCAGGAAATGGCCTAGAAATCTGCAATTAAAAAGCTACAAGTATTGTAAACCCGTAACCAAACGCGCAATCAAATTGTCATGTGGACTGAATACAAATCGAGACATTTCAATTACTTGGCTGCGATGGGGTGGCCACTGCAATACAAAATACTCTTCAATTCAAGTCCATCGCATCAGGAACCGTGGAACTAGACGCACGTCCAAGCTTATGGAATGGATGAACGACCGTTGAAGGGGTTCCACGTCGAAGTTATACAAAGTGGAAAGAATATATAACATAATTAGTTAAGAAAACGACTGCAATCAATCTTCTTGAGGGCATGTAACGGAGCTAATTTGCGCCCTAAGTGGGTAATTTGTTCACTTACGTGGAGTAAAACTACTGTCGATAGCACGGCTTTACCAACTCGATCGAAATCTGTCCCTCGCATAACATTTCTACTCCTGCACATTGTTGCTAGACCTTGTGGTTACCACAGCAAAGCCCTCTGCGGCATCAAAGGGAATGTACACCAGAATGGTCATTACTGTAATGATAGTTAAAGCAGCTCCCATGGTATTCCTACATGATGGGGCAGAGGGGTGCGTGGTGTGGGGGTGTCCGCGAACGATAAAAACTTTAATGCCACGTAGCCGTCCAATAACCACCAATTATTCACACAGCATCAAAAATCATAATCAGGTGTGGAGATAAGTTCATCGAGGACAAACTTTTCGCCACGCAATGCTCATAATTTTTACTATTGCGCTACACTACAAAGGTGGCTTTTCACAGCATCGATCGATAGCGAAATCAGTTTTTACCCAATAGGGCCACTTACTGGGTTAAAACATGCCAAGTTTTAAATGCTTCCTCGGCAGTACTAACCTAGCAGACGGATTTCAGCAATAGTGGTTGCGATGAACAAGTGTGATTGCATTCGATCCCCATGGCACTGAACAAATATCCCTGACCGATACCGCTTTCTTGCGCATCTTTACGCTACACTGTGGTAGAAAAGGACACCAGCATGGCCGATGTTTGGTGACGAAGATGGCTTCAACACCTTGCGTCAACATCACTGTGGATCGCACCAACTAGAGATTTTACCGCATGTGAAAGTCTAAGATGCTAATATCACCTTAAAAAGGACAAATAATGCTAAGGAACCACGTGTTTTATTGCGACCAATGCTTTGATGAGTAGCACCGAGTCCATTCCATAAAAATCCGCGTTTTGTTTTAGCTGGAGGCACTTTCCTCCGTTACCTCTGTTCCTTGTTCTCCACAAACGGGAGCGGACCTTCCCCCGAGAGGCTTCCGCTTTCCTCGAACCCCCTTCTATCCCTTCCCCAGTACCCCTTCCCAGTGCAACCCCGCGCCGACCTCCCAATGCCCCTCTTTTCTCCTCCTCCTCCCCCACCGCCGCATCATCCCCCGTCGAAATCAGCGCCAACTGAACCTCAGAGAGTGGAGAACCGGTGTCTTGATAGCTCCCTCGACTCGAGGTACCAATTAGCCAAGAAGTTCCTCGACTCTCTCATCCTCCAGAAGGCAGCTTTTGAACAAGTACAAAAACGCGAATCAGATTAGCCTCTTATGGGGTGTGTTTGTGTTTGTCTGAGTGTGTATTCCTTGGACTGTGTAGTGTCGATGGATTACGTGCAATACATTCCTCTTTATAAAAAGACTGCTCCTCTTTCAAAAGAAAAGAGACATACATTTGGTGGAAGGATTTGGTTATGCAGAAAGAAGCTGATTAAAATGGACGGAAATCTGGTAATTGGGGTTGGGGAAGCCCGGTCCACTTTGAGAAGTAATAATCCCGAATAGATCAAGCTGGCAACAGGGAATTGGACTCACAGGCATGTCTGAATCAAAAAAGTGGCTAACTACAGTTGTAGCTTAGCTTTGAAATCACAAATAGAACCCTCTGAGAAGAAAATACGAGTCCCCTAAGTGATTGTTAGGATTTACATCACTCATGGTGATTGCGATGGCACAGCGGCTTAGTCACACCTTGACTGGGTAACTTGTCTAACCATTTTCAGCATTCTTAACTTTCCCGGCGGTGGCAGCGTGTGCACACACACACACACACAAGCCCCAAGAGGCGATATTACAGAAAGGGAGTCGTTGTTTTACGACAAATTGGGCATTTGCGTGATGTGAAGGCATAATTTTATCAGTTAAGAGCGTTTCGATAGACCAAAGTGTGTTTCCACTGGCCCTTTTTACTGTCAATGCAACGATAACACAACGTCGTAATTAACGGACCGTGGGCGATATTTACGAGAGGGTTTCCAGTAATATTTAATTATCCAAATTGGCTAGCTAAATTCGAGTGACTAATTTCAACCCCTTAAATCCAATGACATTACTCAAATGTCGGAAGGTTTCATAAATAATTTTGACACTCCACGTCGATCGTCACAAGTTAGTGTTCCGTTGCCTACGAAAACTCCTAGCCTCGTCAACAATTGTTCATTTTCTCCTGTAGTCTTCATTCTGACATGTCCCACGTCCTTAATCTTCAATCGTCATTCGACCCACTTCTACACCACGTATTGGTGACTTGCATGCCAAAATATTGTCACCTTTTGTCTTCATAACGGCGCAACGTAAAACTATTATCCAGGTCTTCACCATATCCTTAATCTGCATATCGGCACTCCGAACTCAGCGTTTGGAATAAGCATCTGTTTAGGGAAGGGCTGAGCCAGCCAATCAAGTCGGCGTCAACAGTTGTTAAGGGGCCATTGTGGGACTCTGTTGCACACCGGGACAGCTAGAAAGGTACTAAGGTCACGATCACTGAAGACCACGGATGCATGGCATTTTAATTGGTGCTTTGACTTGGCTGCGTGTGGTTGCGTTTTGCATGCAACCAGTGGCCGTGTGTGTAGCCATGCTAACCACCCGAACAGTGTCGGCAACACAAACAAACGGAGCGCTGAAATGTAGAGTAAGGAATTACCTGGACTTACCCTAACACAATTCACGGCATACATTAACGTCATTCGCCCCATCACCCTCTAACTTAAAAGGTTACCATCGTTAATTTCAGTCTTCGATCGTCGAAATTCCCCTGATCAGATGAGCTAAACACATGTACACACACGGACCAAACAACAAACTACGACGTCATCAAGGATATCTTTTCAACTGGCCTAAAGGATCGCAGAAAAATCACCTGTTAGTAGTTCCAGAAAGAGAAGCAGGTAAAACCATGGCACCCAATAAACTTGTATCAAAGGGGAGACCAGTTGAGTGAGTCTGGCTGGCTGGTCACCATTTCACCTTCAATCGGCCGCCCTGCCAGTCTGAAATCGTTATGAGTGTCCAGTATGCCTCGGCACGACACGAATTTACCACGAGGTCATTGTGGAATCCTCGCGACAAAGCAGAATGTGCCCAAGACAACTACCACTACTTCACTCAGGTCATCCGTGTATCAATAAAAGTGATTTCGCTGCCTTCATAGACTAGTTGATACAGCAGCTCATGGAGCAGAAATTGGCTGTATACACAACGACGATGTCATATTCTACCATTTAAGAAACTGGTCACGCATCCAGTCATGTAATAGCTCCTTGGGGAGGGATCAGCACGTTCTGATTCCAGCTGCTCATCGTCCGATTGAGTGTGCAGAAGTGGAGAATTCACACAATTTTCCCACAGAGGCTGAATTGGCTGGCTCAAGCCGACACGAATAAATTTGTGCTTAACCGGCCTTCCAGTCGAGTTGGTAGATTCCTTGAATTCATCGGTAAAACTGATTCATCACTGAAACGGCAAATAATTTATTTCCCTCAATGCGTTTCTGTGTTTTTCGGGACAGGCTCTCGTGTTAGTCGTCCATCGAAGTATTGCATGCACACTACTGGCCCCCATAATATACTCAAGTGAATAAAAAGGACGAAACTAAAAATACTAAAAGTTCGTATTTTAAGATTTCACCGCATAAATTTCCCCTCTAATTTTCACGTGCTTTGTCAAGGTTGCGCTATACCGAGATGTTTTGTCTTCAAACTCCGTAAATACCATGACTTAGTGCACATAGTCCTATTTGTCGGTCACTTAGTGAGACAAGAAAAGGACAATTATGCACACATCTCGCAGAAACTGCTCATGATTAGTCTGGGAAAATTACGGCTACTTACAGTTGTAAGTAAGTTGAGAGGCGAAACTTCGAACTGAAAAGAGAAGTCGTTTGTGTTCGCGTGCCACAGTTCAGTGAGTCGTGCTAATTCAACTCCATCATCTGTGCCAAGATGTGCCTAGACACTTTGACAGTCAAACATTTTCCATTTATTCATGATCCCGTACAGTGACATCCCCTTTTTAGTGCAATCAGAATTAGTACACACGACCACTGTCTGCATGCGAAACCCACTGATTAAATTGTCATGCATCCGTCGCCTCTGGTGATCATAACTTCCCTCGTTTTCAGTGTGGCGCAATCTGGGGACCCCTGAGTCGAAATGCGTCCGACATTGGTTCGACTTCAGGTACTTAACTCCACTTGATTACCCGCGGAATTTGGAGTACCGATGGTTACGACAACAGGCCCGGATTTGTCGGCGTTCTAAAAGTCAGCTTTGAATCCTTTAACTTCGCCGTTCATGCGGGTTAATACTCCGTAATTGACAGTGCGTTATCAGTGAGCAATCCCTTGGAGTACTCAAGCTATTGACAGTCAACGCGTATACCGGAGCTTAAGGCAACTAGGCATGATTTACGGAATCACAAAAAAATTACACTCACTTCAATCATTCGGTAACTTCTAACGGTAAAATACAATAACTTTCTTTCCAGCCAAGCTAGGAAAATTAGATGGCCTTCTCACCTCATTACTATCTTCTCAGGTTATCGTAAATGTGGGAAGTAGCCAGGGAAGAAGACGTGTCCAATTATAGAAGATTTGTGTCTTCCCAAGTCTCATCACTTTTATTAGAAAAAATTCCATCAACCGTAGAAGGAAGCCAGTTGACCTTGATGGTTGGGCAATTTCACCCGCCTCTCCTTCTCCATTTGTCATGTGCTAATTTGCGATTGTGGCGTTTCATGGGTGGCGGTAGAAGTTTTGGCTGTCGGACAGTCTGGCCCAACGAGGAATTCGACAGCCTGCCAATGCGCTTTTGTTGGGGATCCACGATACCCCAAGGTTGCTCATCGCTGGTTTCAGGCACGATTTACACTAATTCCCTAACATGTGCTTTACTGCGCTTTTTATCAGGTCAAGGCCAACCTTGACTTGAATTAGTTTCACGTTTGACAACCCACTTCGCACGTGGCTGCCGTGTTTAAAGCTCACTACACGAGCTCTGGTCTTGTCTTCGTATCAGCGCGGGAAGGTCGGTCCTAGCGTCAACAAGGGAACTGGTAACGTTATTTAAGTAGGTTTTTTCTTTTGTTACGAGCAAACGTAACAGCTTTGGACCAGACTATTTTTCACGTCGCTACACACTTTAGTGCCAGAAGTAAAGCCAGCATAACGAAATTTCCAAAAAGACGATAACATGACTTTGGTGGAAGAACTTACCTTCGTTCCCTTGGCCGATTTATTCACTTGCTTGATCACTTTAATTTATTTGGTGCCAATTCGCTGAGCCCTGTATGATAGGCCCCAAGTTCCCCAGATTAAACTAACCAGAATCGTTAAAAAAGTACTCATTCGAGTGTAACACTTCTCACTACCAAAATCAAAAGTATGCGTAGCAATGTAATGATATCGATTGCACACGCATTTAAACCAGTGTTTGCGGTTTATTTAAAAGACGCTAAGAATCGGGCGCTGCGAGGCCTCTTAACGCTCCCACAAACATGCTAGAGCGACTATGGCAACTTCGGAAGTACTAACCAAACACCACTCGCTTTGGGGGGGCAATTCAGCTGTGTCGGGGAGTACAGACGGCGGGCGCGGTCTCGGATGGTTGTGTCAAGGCAGCACTTTCGCAAGCCGAGAGAGAGAGAGAAGAGGAGCACGTGCGTGGTCTGGAAAGCACCACCCAACCAGCCAGTCCCCCTTGAATCGGCGCGAATAAACGTAAACACACAAGGCGCTCTGTTTATAGGTGGCCGCACTTTAGTCGTACAAAAAAGCTACACGAACATATCGCAGGCACTGAGAGCATGCTGTAGCGAAGTCAGTTACGAGGACTAAAAAAAGAGGTGACTCATGACTTCACGTCTCATCGGCTTAGTCTTTGCGCCCCCTAAATGATGAATTTGTTGGTGACAAGTTGAAAATTCGCAGAAGGGTCGAATCAGGTTCGATAGACTAGATATTATTGAAGCCATTTCCATCGAAAACCTCTGAACCACTTTTCCTAATGCCTGCAGTCGTGGGTCCAATGTCCGTCAGCGTTTTTCGGGGGCTGTGTTCAATTACCAATTAAAGAGGATTGCTAGACTGTTGACCGCAGACTTACCAAAGTGACGTCATGATTCCAAGTGAAAGTTCTTTTGTTAAGGTCTCATGCTCATGTGTCCTTGTCAGGCGCAGTTATTCCTTACCAGTAGGTTTATAGCATTTTAAACATGGACAGTGATGGGTTATTCACCTTGGTAGAGTATTTAGTGCTCAATCTCCCTGTCTGATCTGCTGTCTAACCGATCGGAAGCAATTGGTCTTGGGTGATACTTAATGAACCCTCGATATTAACAAGCCATCTGGACAGCCACCCATTCAATATCTATAGGGAGCCACTCTATCGACGTCTCCAGTACCAACTTCTTCTTTCTAATTTTTTTCAGCTTCCTTTATCTTCCACTTATAAACACCAGCATTGAGTGACTTTCATTTCCTAGTCAACACCCAATTGATTGCAAATTAGCCATTCTCTTTTTGATAATCGTGGTTTTCGTCACTGAAGTGACGTCCTCTTTGCATCGAAAACGCTTTTACTTTGGCAGATCAACCTGTCGCGAGTGGAAATAAGGAAGAATTTGGTATCCATAGTTTAGATTCCGAACAGATCCGAGTGCGCAAGCAATTGTAGGCGCTGATTGCATAAGCCTCTGTGGAAGCCGTGAACTGGGCCACAACCAGGTGCAGCGGATTATCTTTTTCCAAATACCGATAAAATCTTGTCCATTTAATGCAGAAACATTAAGTAAGAAGTAATTTAGTGGGTCCGTCTAAAAGCCTCGTTGTTCTTGTTTGTGTTGATCAGATGCCAGTGCTGGTGCATTCGTAGTGAACTGTCGGTTTAGGACACACTTACTGCTTTTATTCGATTTTTTAAATGCACATGACTAAGTAAGTAGAATAGAGAATGGTTTAATTTACATTCCAATACTACGTCAAGATTATAAACGTGAAATCACTATCGAATGTTTCTAAAACGCCTTACTTTCACTAAACTTTGTTCAGACGGATTTGGCGAACAATTCCGTTTGGATTTAAAAACGCCATTGTGAAATACTTGGGCTGCATCGGAAACGTTTATGATGAAATCTAACTGTAAAAGGTTTGTCTTTGTGTTCATTTACAGAACATGAAGGACAAAAGGACAACTTATGTCGGTTATGTCGCTTTGGTCGTTTCACTGACTTACTCTCAAAGCATTCGAAGTTGATCCCCCAGACAGGTTTTGTTTCCACGCCAAAATGAACTTGACAGGTATGGAACCCTCAAAAATAAATAGCAAAGCATTTGCCCAATTTAATCACGCACTATTATAACCGCTCTTCTACATACCTACTCCTTTCCCTTCCAGCCATGAGAACTGTTCAAATAAGAAATCCAATTGTTTCAAGATTTTACTGATATTGGAGCTGTGCAACGGAGATCTACCACCAAGAGCCTTCGAACTAAAGCCCAACTACACTGCGTAAATCAAAGGCATGAAATACGTTATCACTTCTAGCAGTTACGTGTCCGGCTTTCGTTGGACTCTAAGCAGTATTAACAGAATTTGACTCATGGTTTCTTATGCCGCATGCAAAAACGAATTCAATTTTTACCTACGAATCTCGTTACAAGGTGCCCGCCAAGATCGTACTACTAGAAACTATGCTTTTCGTGAATAAAGTAAACATTCTAAGAAAGAATAAAACTACAGGTTTCTGAATTGACTTTGCAACCAGCTTTGTGTTGAAATAATAATCCTAACTGATCAATTCAAGCAAACTTTCGCTAAATACCCACAGTATGGGCTCTAAGCATCTAAATCTACGCACTAGCTGGTGGATGAATGGGGGATTATGACATCGCGTTTATGGCCAGCACCTTCACACCGAATGCGTTCTCCAGCTAAAATCGACAACAATGGAAAAATTTGTGAGTGTACAAGGATGCAGTGGCGATTACAGCGGACTACTTTTTGCAAAAAGGTGGCACGTAGCTCAATGCTGACAGAACCATTTACTTGCAGGTGAAAGCACTTATTCCTGGAGTTATTGTCGACTGCTAATGTGAGTGGGAAGGGTGGTGATGAGGTTTTAGAGATCAGGACGCTTGAGTGATGTGTTTTGGTAGGAAAGTTCTTGAATGTCTCCTCCAAACCCTGAATGAACTGCCCCCAAGTTCGTTAATTTGAGTTCTACTTGACGTTTTGCGTACTCTTTTTGCAGTTAGTAGCACAAAACCTTTTCATATATATTGACACACGTTACTGTACAGACAAACCAGTCATGGTGTCGAATGAGCCCCTGCTTCGGCCTCGTCATGTCTTCTTCCATGGGAACTAATCTATTAGCTTTGTTAAACTGACTTTCCAATATGAAACGAGCAAATGGAGAGAATGGGAGCTATTCACACTGTTTGTACTAATTAGCGCTTAAAAATAAACTCATTGTGATATTTAAAACAACTAAAATGTGAAGAATTTGGTGAATAAGTGCAGTTGTAATGTGGATGCATAAAAAATAGCCTGTTGCCACTGCGAAGATGAGTAGAATGCAGTTATCTCACCACAGGTCATTCATTTTCAAGCCGTTTACATCGACATGGACGAATTGGAGGAAATTCGCCGTGCTTCTAATTCGGGCTTTTTTAAAATTTCTGCAAGAATTTCTAGCAAAATCGAGAGCCAAAAAATAACATAAAACTTAATTGGCCAGACAACTAAATTAAATTCGATAATGGAGCAGTTTACACTAGTAACGTTTTTGAGCAGCTAATATGTAAGTAGCAGAAATTAAGGAACACAAGCTCCTGTCTAAATCTATCATCGCAAAATTCACTTTGTTAGCACATGCACGAGTGACAGTCAGTGACGTGGCTGTTTGACCATACGAAAGTAAGAGGAAAGTAGCTATGACGGTTTGTTATCATTGTAGATTCCAAGCTCATCACAGTAACAACAGCTAAATTGTTAAGGAGAGCGAATCTAAGAAGGAAAAAAGGAACATTTGAGGCAAGCCATGTTTATTTAGTTATATAAGTATTTACAATAAATTGGTTAGGGCCACTCGCATAAAAGCAGCGAATCGAAGGGAAAATGGGTGACAACTGTCACCCATGTTGTAGATTTAACTTTAGAGAAGAATTAACTGCGGTTTCAAACATCAAAAGATAGGAAAGGCACACTTGTGCATTGCTGAAGTTTAATGACTTTTCGACCAATTTCCATAGTGTTATGGTAGCCACGATAACTTAAAACCTGTTTTTGAACTGAGGGAAATTAATTCTGCAACATAAAGAACAGAGGTCGTGAGTAATCATGTGCAATTCTTGAGCGATCACATAATCGCAATTTCTTTGTTTACAGCGCATTCAGGCGCCACGAAGACGCCAAGTCCTCACATCATTGAAAGCGTTTGTGTAATTTGGAAGGAAACATTGTCTGGAGACAGCACTCTGTTATCTATGCAGGACAGTAAAATGCCTAGAGAAGCTAACTTAGAAAGACCAGCTCGTGTACAGTCAGGTGGGATTATATTAAAGACATCTGCATACATTTCATTACAGGGCTGTAAACTTAAGAGATGTCATGGCTAAGCTTTAGTTACTGATGCCTCATTCATTCTTCACTAGACTGCAAATAGCAATTGCAGAAAGTATGTAATAGTTATCTTTGACCATAATTAACCAGCATTTTCCGAACATTTTGTTTATTTTCGTCATGTTTATGTGAGACGAGGAGTCTTGTGTTGATAGGAGGAATCAAGATGTGTAATTGAACTTTTCTTTTATTCCTGTTCAACATCCTGGGGAGGTTTACTTGGGTCTAGCGCTGGGAGTGGCCATATCAAAGTCGGTACCTCAAACTGCCATAGATCATTGTTTTAAACTTGTGTGTTCTTACATACCATTTCGAATGCAAGGGACGTAGTGGTGGACACATTGGTGATGTTTCTTCCAATTCTGAGTTAGTCCAAGAACACAATGACAGTCCAATGACCAGAAGCAGTGGTTGCAATCCAAAAGAGTGCATCCAAGTCATCCCAAATTCGGCCCTCGTCTGATCGCCACTTGGGAGAATTCGATCGAGTTTGCGTTCGGCCATCTCCCAAAAACGATAAAATATGGGACCTGCGATTGATGCCAATGTTTATTGCCAAGGTATGGGCCAGGTCTCACGTCATAAATGCCGCATTCAGCTAATGTTAAAGATCTCAGTTGCATGATTAGAGATTTCGTCAAATGAGTTCACGATAATAACTATAAATAAAAAGTAGCCGAACTGCAGCATTTTTTAATCGGCACACGCTCAAATTACCATTAATTGCCGTTTCTTTTAATGCTAGTCACGCAGCAAAACTGCAATTTCTGTGGTTAATGTAATCAAGTAAATTCAATGGAACGCTTAATGTACGTCAGAAAACTGAGTTCGCAAGTTAAAGCCCTGACTTGGGATCCTCAAACAATTACAACTCAGAAGCAGAGGTACTGCTAGCGAGGCTGTTGACAAAGTGCTGCTGGAATTTTATTTTGCCTTATTAAGCTAGTGCTCGGATAGTAACCGGGCACTTTGGTTGTACAATCGAGAAGTGAATGGCATTGGTGGGGAAGATGGCTCTTGAACGAGGCCAATGTGTAAAGATGCTTGACACGCCTGTAACTGCCCGCTACACCCCGATAATCTTTTTTTTTCACAAAAAATACACCGAATACTGTGAAACAGAATAAACGAAGATATTTCCAACCAACTACTTACGTTGCATCGAGGGGCTTTTCATGCTTGTCAGGTGTTTTGGGCCATGCAAAATTTAAATCAGCCAAGGCTTTGCGGAAGAAAGGCCACTACGGTCATCCAAAGACAAAAACGCACACGGCCATGTTCACTTGACGACTTCGCCTGCCTGAGTAAAAACAGATCATAAAATTTTGGGGATCATGTCGGAAAAATGGGACATTTACATCTGAATTTCCACACAACAGCTTACTTAACTCTGTGCACTTGGCACTAATTAAGCCATCCGCATATTCTATCAACCTTTCTTTCTGTTCACCATTTCAAAAAAAACCGTGAAATTATATCACCACACACCCGCGTTTTCTGGCAGCCATGGAGCAGCCGTGATTGCCTCCAGTATCAAGAAGTTACCATCTACGATAGCACCAAGTAAAAAGGCTTCCGATTTCGGTGCTTTTCAAACACCTTTTATGACATAAACTGTAACACGTGCTAGTCTAACGAACGATGCTGTCAATCTTTTGACCTTGATGTCTCACTTGCACTTCGCACGCTATGCACCCACCAGTCAAAAATGCTAACTACTCGGCTGTTCTACGCTTCCTTTTGTCACCGTTTTAAGTAGTTTTGTTGTTTAAAACAACTATTTGATGACCGGTCACATACTTTGACATTGTGTGGTCGATTTGTGCTTTAAAGGGTGTTTCAACCTATATTGCAAACATTAAATTTAACATTACGGTGATTTCGTAGATGATTTATTGTGTCTTTTGGGTTAATAGCCCACAATGAGTACTGATGGTAACATCTTCAACTTTTCTAAGGTCTGGCTATAAGCCGTGTTCGGTTTGCGGGTATTGTGCTACTGTTTGCGATTAGTAAAATATTGAATGTAGCGATTAAAATATAAGCGCTATGGTCTGATCATTTTTATATTACATCAGTTATGAGATGAAGGCATTTATTTAATGTACAATGTTAGTTGTTAAAGCGACTGCTAAAAGGAGAAATTTCTGCCTGAAGTAACTTTTAATGACGCAAGCAGAAGTTGTTAATGATTTATAAGTTGTTGGGATGTAAAGTTAAGGAGGAATGAACCACTCCTTCCCGTGTGCATAAAGGCTTGTGTTTTGCTTCAAAGTTTGCATGTTTAAAGACAAATTAATGACGTTTTTGGAGTAGTTTGGCAAAATGTTTGCTTCTTTTAAATTTGCGCAGTGGCCAAACCACAATTATAATTGCAGTTTTATGAGAAATAATTAAAATCGTGGCACAGGCGACTGTCTGCTGCATCTAAAGCAGCTTCAGTCTAACACGCAACCACCTAGACAGTTCAGGTTAAAGCGAGTTTCTGGGATGTACGACAACGCGAATTCACGACACATGCACACTAAAATTAGTATTTTTTGTCTCATAGATTAATGCAAATGCATCCATGCTAAAAATATAGAAAAAAAAGAGATAAAATATCAACTTAATGAAGCGATTAAGGTTTAGTGTGAAAAACTGCCTACTTCTGATGTGTCTTTGGGCTTGCACATTTGGTACTTGAAAGGAAATGTGCGCAATTAACAACTTACAGATACTTAGATGGTGCTTAGGTAGATATTGCCAAAAGAACGGTTCGGTGCGTCTTTCGTTCGACGAACAGTTACACGGACATTCGGAGCACATAGAAAATCTATCACTTTTGGAATAATTCATGTTCTAGACTCAAATATGTTATGCTGTGGTGTTGTCAGTAGACCACTGGCTAGCCCCAGGCATTACATTCAACCGAGGTCTGCCTACTCCGAGCAGTACCTTGCATGATGGCTCTCGGTCAACGTAACGATAATGTGCAGAATTTATATAAAAAAAACCGACATGCAACGCAGAAAAGTAAATAACCGAATGAAAGAGCTCTAGGCGAATCTTAACTTTTAACTTCTCGCTTTTTTGCCAAAAAGATTTTACAAATTATAAAATTTGAAGTTAATGCTTATAAAAGACGTCTGATTTCAAATACTGTCGGTGCAAGTAGCCTAAAATCGACTGAAGAACTGTACAATTCGGAATATACGTGCATCCAGTTGCTTGATGCTTACGTAAGTTAAGTGTTTCCGCAAATTTGTACCAGACGCCAGACACCCAAATCTGCAGTCATAAACAATTTTGGTGGACTGGCCCCAAGAGGTATCTGTCCGACAATTGAGGTCAACAACTCGAATTCCCTCAAGTGCACTAACCTATAGTTATGTAATTCGTGCCTTTTTTCATCTTCTAAACTGAGGTTAAGTGTATGTTGACTAATAATGCGTATTGTCTAGACTTATCTTTTGCTATTTTGTTATTCTAGACAAGAGTTTTAGGACAGCTGTCCCCATTTTTGTCCAAAGGCAGAGTCTCGAACCCTCAACGTGACGGTTGAACACCGACCACTTAGCTGGGTTGGCTGGTTTCTCCAGGTTGTTTACGATGAACGTGACTGCTCAAATAGCCGCCATTAGTACTTCGACCGAGCAATGCCACACAACCCCAACCCACCGACGGGTGACCGTCCAATGGGATTGGGAAGACTTTCAGCTTTATTGCCTGATGCTACTGCCTGACGTCAGCCGTTTTAGATTTTCTAGACTTGACCAGCGTGACTTTTGTGGTTGACAGGAGAACATTATAGGCTGCAGCAGTTAAACTAGGCTATATCTCTACACAAGATGTTATTATCAGGCCCCGAAAAGTGTAAACGTCAGGAACTGACATTGATTAAACCTAACCTCAGTGGTTACGCATGTCCCCTTGATTATTGGCATAAAATTTAATGTCCTCTTTTAAGGAAATTTAATACGCTTCGTGTCCATTCAGAGTGCGCCTGTTTGTGCAGGTCGTTTACTTGGAACCAGTGCACCTGGTGGTATCCCTTTGGGTCTGGCTGGGTCTATAACGTGCCTCATTTGCTCACCAGTCCAGCAACACGCACCCACGCGCACACCTCTTTAATCCAAAGTCAAATGTGGTTTTCGGGATCCTCATTGCAATGCATTTCAAGCCCGCGTCTCATTTACGAAGATGTTCAGATGACAGCCAAGGAAGGACAGTCCTAAACTGCATTTCTGTCAGCTAAAATATTTTGGCAATGATGGAAGTCATTTGTTTACTTCACACGTCGCCCAAACGGATTAGACTTCCTGCGACAGCCGGGTTCAGGTCAATAAGCATCTTCCCACTCGCTCAAACTGAATACAAGTTCATGCTAATGCAATAAACTAGCGTGTGATGACGCTATATTTTTGGTCAGCAAAAGTGACGCGTCAAACTAGGTCATATTTATTTTCACCGCGCAATCATATGTCGAGGCTCACCCCAAAGTGAAAGACATGCTTAGCATTGTTTTTTGTTTTGTTCCACATTTATATTTAAACCTACACCTACTGTCCCATAAGCTGTTGTGTGATTATCATGTAGCCACAGAATTCTTCCGTTTAATTCCTATTTTAGGTTTGACTTACAAAACATTTACATAAAGAAATATGATCCTTGTCTAATGAATACTTATGGTATCGATGAAAAAATGTTCAAATTACAGAACAGCATTTTGCCGATTCTTGTCTTTTTTCGGCAGCGGACAATAGCAGTAAATGGTCGCCCAAAATTGTACACATCGCCGAAAAAAGGGAATCTGTTTTTGAACATAAACGCTTAAAATTCTGAGTAAAATTAATTCCACGGTTTAAATGACTGGAAATGAATCCAAGGAACACTGAATTACACCGCACATAGTTTGCCTCTGAATAACCATCTTACTAAAACCCTTTTTCGCATTTATTTTGGCCCACAAGATCCCACATTGGTTCACACTTTAATTTTGTACTTAAAGCCAACTTCTGCGTATTGACAGCACCCTCGGTAACCTACCTAAGCTGTAACTTTGGTTAGGGATGATCCAGTCAAGAAAAGCGTACATGTGTACATTTGGAGGTATTTCACTCACAACCGAGAACCAGCCATTGAAATATCACCTTTTAAAGACTTTGTTAGTGAATTCATCTATTTGAGCACTAATTTCCCTTCTAGTTGACGACTATCACCTTGATTGGCCTTGGTGAATGTCATGCATCAATTTACATTCTTGACGCACACCGCGATTACAGGCATGTATTATGATGTACTTCTTAAGACAATTTTGTCATTCATACTTAAATTAAATGCAGTACAATTAGTAAGCTTTGTATTAGGTCATCAAGTTATATTTGGAAAAGCTAAAATAAACATACGGTTGCAGTTAAGAAGTAATATATAATTACCACTGTGTGGGGTGTTAAGAACACTAGTATGTCAAAGTAACCCCAGCTCTAGGAGTTGTCCGCAAGCCCATCTTTGTCATCCTTTGAGGACACAAACGAAGCGATTTACTCAATTTATCAGTAACTTTGATAGAATACTTGCGTTTTTATTATTCAGGCACTTTATGTTTAATATTTTAATTCTCCTCTGATGAGCCAAAATTGGCAGTGCTTACAGACGAGTAGTAAAGCAGTCACTTCAAGTTAAATCTGAATGTTTTTTTTAATGAATGACAGCGACACTGCACCTTGGTAAGTCGAATCGCATTGCAAAGCTTTCGTTTTACATTGCGATGACCTCCATCTTACAGGAGTAGTGAAAGGTTCCGATTACCACGGTTAGTTTGCAAAGGCCCACGAGTTTTTTACATATCAATATACAAATACCACCTTGAAATGAGAAAACTGTGTGATGTTTAATACTTTATTTGTTACTTACCACTTGAGAATTTCACCAGTGATTCGAGGTCTAGCAAAATGGACGCGACATCCATATATTGAAGTGTCATTTAAGGTCCTGTCTCATGAAGAGGTCTAAATACCCTTTAGTCAGGAGATCAAACGGGCCCAAAACATGAAAATTTTGTCAAATTCCTTCGTTATCTGGATGACTGCCAAAACATGCTTCAGGAATGGCAATGCTGGTTTTGTAGTCGCCCGGTTCCTCAAATACTGCTTCTTGAATTCGAAAGTTCTAGCATTCAAATTGCGATTTCCGGTAGCACAAGAAGGCTATGTAAGTCTAACACATGAGCACAAGAAAACAGCCTAACACAGTATGCACGATATCTGTTATGTAGTCTTTTATCAAGAATCAACAATGCCAAGCCTTGGCAAAACATGTTCGACGCCGATTTAGACCACACTGTTGTGCGAAAAAGTCGGTCACTTCTTTCAACATGAAAAAATAGGATGTGCGACGCTTATAAACACATTTACCAATGTTGAACGTTCTCCCCTTTGATATCTTTTAGTGGAAATATAATAAGTGTTGTAGAATAGCCCTCGAAATGTGATTGAAGTACCGATAGGGAAGCATTTGAACAGAGACCACAATTAATAAATCAGTCTAGGGCCCAACGGCCAATCTTGTGGCCCATGATTCAAGCTGCTAACCTAGTTGGAAATTTGCTTCATATTTGCTAAGACCACCGAAATGCAGAAGTTTACGAAGGAATTATTTGGGTCGCTTGAAGAGAGGATGTTAACAATCCCCGTAATACACCCGGCCTTTGGTTCTTTAGTGCAATTTTCAGACAAGGCTTGTCTTTTCCGACGCATAAATATTGGAAGAGAGTAATTTATGTGCTCTTGCTCTCTCTCTCTCTCTCTCTCTCTCTGTGAGAGGAGAGGGGCTGAATCGGCTGACCACATGTCCCGGTAGCCAAACGACTGACGGCCTTTTTCGGGGCTACACTGGGCGCGCTGTCACACCCGGCTAGGTGGGGTCAATTAATCAGGGGTCACGTGATATTAGCACGATGGCTTATTTACCTGAGGCGACGTGGGCCTGCCTGATGTTCCGCCATAATGCAAAGTACGACAGTTTATAACCAGGACTTCTACACTAACAGTCCCGTCTTTAAAGTCACAAATGTTTTACGTCAGCCAAGCTATCTGGCTGGACCCTGAGAACGATAGTTGGGTTGGAGTTTGCTTGGAAGTATAGCAATGGCTGAATGCGATCCAAACAAAGCAATGGTGAGCGACTAAACAATGCTTCTTGCCTTATGCTGACGCCAGGATCGTCGATCTGCCTGCTGTTCTACTGATTTAGTTAGTGGTACGAAACAACCGCTTTGATAAATAACATATTTAACAGGATTAATCTGGCCTTGTTAAAATCGGGTCTTGGGTCAATCCATCGAAACAAGTTACGACGTGCTTTGGGTCTTAGATTCCAAACTGTACAAAACTTATGATGGAGCAAGAATACTTTCACAATATATGGCTAGTCTTAGGCTACTAGTCCCCTGCACTGGTGCTCCAAGTTCATTTTCAGGCCCTAAACCAATGGCTAGAGCCAAATTACTGGTGGGTCTGCAAGTTCACCGATCAGTAAGAGGACAAAAAATCAAAGGCTGTCCCTGTTGGTTGCCGTTTAAATTTGACACAGAACCAAGCTCTCAATGAGTGCTAACTCACACATAACACCAATTGTGTCCTCCTTCTTTCCAACAGCCCAACGCCAGCTGGGTCTCTTAACCTTTGCGAATTTTTACAGTGACCGAAGGGATGCATCTGCGACACATTGCTGGAAAGGGACAGTAAGTGAAACCGCAACTGTGGAGTTTGCACAGTCCCAAAACGTCACCAAACGCTCAACATGCGCCACCAGGGCCAAAATCTACTTAAACCACTTCAGGCTGACCCACTGCTTTTAAATGGCCCATATTACTTAATGGGTGCTGCTTAGTGCGATGTTGCCTTTCTCAACAGCTGCAATTCATTGTTTCATCCAAGACATCGACACCACTGAGCCAAAATCACTATTGTCCAAATGGACACTTTTGTGTGGGTGTAACATGTTCTAGAAAGTAGTGTGATACCAATTATCATGAATAATGTTAACATTCTTTATCTGAATCACTTCTTTGACGTATTACTGAATACGAAGCAATTTCGTTTGGACTGAGGTGCCCAACATTTCATCGTCTTGTAACTCCATGAAGCCTAGCTAAAACCCCAGTTCGATGTTTGCAGACAGCCGATAGTCCGTTAATAGTGAGTGGCCTACGGTCGGAGTGAACGTGGGCAAAAGGAAATATTTTATTTTAAAACTCGTCCTTTTTGCCAAGGTAGAGGATTTTAAAGACTGGCAATTTAAGTAATATCTTTGCAATGCAAGTGGCAAGTAGTTTCGCTGAAGACAGCGATATGACGAGTTGTTGATATAGAACAACACTTGTCGCCAAGAGCTGAATTTACTAAAACCATATAGTTTTGCTTTTTGATGACATTTCGTCGACAGCATCCAAATAAACTATTATTGCCTTCACCCCATCTTAGTCACCTATGCAGTAGCCCTTCTTTCAATCTAATATTGTGGCTTGATTATTTACTTGTGTTCCAAATTAATTAAATTAATATTTGGTGACAGCACGCAATCAGCCGCGAAGATAAACAAATTCACTCTAGATAAAGCACAGATTTTTGAATCAGAGACTTATTTTTTTAAGGCTAATTAAAAGATTTTAATAATCTCTGTTAGCAACGAAAGTCCTGAACACACTTTCAGTGGGCAAAACGTTTAAAACATTACAACCACCTAAGGAAAGCAGTGTGAGGTACTGAATGCTCATTCGAGCAACTTTTGCCGTATTAGCAAAAAACGTTTATTTAAACAAGCTGAATGGGAAAATAAAGGTTTCCGATATCTTCCCCTCTATCCGTTTGCCGTCAGGGTGAATTAGCACAGGAACGTAGGAATCCCATTTACATTTAAAGGAAGGTCTCAGGGGTTAAACGAATCTTCAGGCCAATATTTTTGACATAAATGCTTCCAGATTAGCTATACCTATTCACTGAGTTGAATCCAGGAGTTGTTAAAGGTGTCATTGTGTTTCCATCAAAAGAAGCCAACTTAATGCGGATAATCTGGTGCTTCTGCAATCTACCATCTGAGTTGATTGAAGGTAAACACGTGTAGGTAGTGGTCTCCTAGTTGAAAATAAGGATCTGATCCAAGGAACCGATTGTACACATGACAGTTGAACCATGCTGAACTTATTTAAAGAGGCCAAAGTAGTTACCCTTTTTTTGTCAAATAGGTTCTCCAAAAATCACCTCTCTTTCCAAAAGCACCTAGGCGGGGTTAGAACCCCCTGACTAGCTTAGTAGTTGCACACGCCTCAGCTCTGGGCAGTGACAAGCATGCTACTTTCTCTCACGTGCGTGGTGGTAAAATCTAGCTACATAGACTTGAGATGATGTCCATGTTACACCAGTTCTATCAGCAGCACAATCACCTCGAAATCTTCGCTCCCCATTAGAAACACAATGTCCTGTGACCGTCAGCTAGCAGCATTGTGCCGAAATGATGGGATGGATTGTGTTCCATTAAATCTAAGTCTTATAGGTTTGATTCCATCCAAACATATTATGGTGAGTCATCTTTCACCAGAGATCGACTTCATTAAACAATTCTTGGAGTGCATCAAAGGAGGAAATTTTGCACAGCCATAGGTTTGCCAAGACACTTTGTGAAAAAGCCTTCTGCAAACATTTAGTTTGCGGGACCTTTAATCGCAAATAGTTAGTCGTTCTTGATACATCTTCACGACCAGTGCCATTCACTTCACAATTGTACAACTAAGGTAACAGATTGCTGCCCAAGCAGTGGGTTAAAATGGCAAAATACAAGTCCACAAGTATTTTGTCAACAGCACCACTAGCAGTACCTCGGCTTCTGAGTTTTAATTAAGATAATTCCCCGGTTGTCTGAGGATCCCGAATCGTAGTGTGTATGTGTGTTTGTGCACCTACGTTTGTAGTGCAGTTGGCAGCATTAATCCCAGGAATGGTTGCTTTGCCGCGCGCATGGTAGACGTGGCTGACATGAAAGGAATGACAAATAACGGAAATTTAGTGCGTGAGCCTTTGAAAAATGTCGCTATTTTGGTTGCGTTATTTTTTATTCCAATCTAACGTTTTGCTAAAATTGTGTAGTCATTATATGATTTGATACTGGTACGCTCAAAATGTTTAAAGCTACGGTATTAAATGCAAGGAAAAGCAACGAAATTCGTATTGTTTAGCCATCTTAGTCTAAGGTTTTGTTGATTGCTGGTCCGCGATTTCACAGTTTACTATCCACGACTCTAGTTTGTAACATTCACGTGAAATTTGTCTCGGGATATCACAGATTTGTAAAAAAAACATGGTAAATGTCTGATTTCAAAACTCGCAGTCATCTTTTTTTCCATTTAAAAGCCAACAGTCCGTCGAGTTACCTTTCCTATGGTCACTCTGGTAAAAAGTTAATAGATAATTTCTCGTTGACGTTTGAAACGCCTAATGCAACTCAGTCGTGCTGTAAAATTATCTTAATTTGATTTGTAAAACGATTCTGACGACTTGGTAACTTCAGTGGATGTAAAAAACAATGCGACCTCGGTCCCGCTTACTTTACTTTAGGATCACATAAAATAAGCTCATTTTATCCCAAACACAGCTTTAGTCAACTCAAAATACTAAGTACTACTTGAAGAAGATCCCGTAAAATGTTGAAATGACACTTTTGTAAACCCTGGTCAAAAGCGCAACGGAGGTGCCCCAAAAGTGAAAAAATTAGCCTGATAAAACCGATCCTGCTAGGACCAACTTGTGCGTGAGATTGTGCCCAAGTCGCTTTAGCCACCAAAAGCGTAGATCTAATTCAAGGTTTACTTTGAAAGAGGGGTGTTTGTGTGCAACGCCTTGTAGAGGGTTAAAAATTTACAGGTTTTTTTAAACTGCCAACACAAATCCTGAAAATTTGTTACAGTGGTTGCCTAATTACATCATGTCAAGCTCATGGCGAATTCCGATACCATCTAGTATAGTAGTGCGAACGTCGGTTAGATTAATGATCGCCTTAAAACCCACACTAATTAGTGCTGACGCAAAGCACCGTTTTTCAACCCGCAGTACATTTTTTTACAATTTTCAGTGAAGTCTATAATTTTTGCACTTCGCTTCCACAACTTTACTTACGTTTACAACGTTCTGCCAGTCGACTTTCCACGGTGGAAGAGTAAATGCCAATTCTTAACAATTAACTCGCTTGTTAAAAAAAATCTTAAAAACTGCACATTCACTAAATAGCGATTGCTGTCTATCAGTGTCGCCCGTAAATTTCCCACGCCCGGGTATGCAAATTTAGGCTCATTTTTGCAACCAGAATAATACCCCCGAGGTCTCCATGAATCCACATGCTGTTGCACAGCTGTCAAAAGATGTTGCCACGTGAGTTATTAGCTTGCTTGAAACAGTGCCACCTGAAAACCCCTATAAAAAGCTAAAAGCTGTCGTTCTTACACGAACGACTAGCTCAAACGAGGCCCGTCTTCGACACTACTTTACCAGCATCGAAATAAGTGACAGGTTCCCTTCCCAACTTCTTCGGCATATACGCCACCTGGCTGGGGACGAGAAGGATGATTACTCTGCTGAAGAACAGGAATAAGCTAAGTGCCTCCTAGGCGGACATTAACGCAATAATTTGGTTCCAGAGCTCAGACACACCATTGATTAAACTAATTGAAATAGCTGGAACATGGAAAATGAAACCGTCTCCTTTGGCGCAACAGTTTGCACCAACAAATTATACTCAACTTTTTATTAAAAAGTGAGGAACTTTTGACTGAGCAGCCACAACAACGGAGAAGGACCAACTTCACGTTTCAGATAAACCTATTCAACTCATGAAGCGATCAGACTAATGTTGGCACCATCATCGCTATGGCAACAGAGCACGTGTGTGTACATATCAACGCCGCCAATTTCAGACCTGCAAGCCTTCTGAATGCGCGTTTGCCAATCTTAGCAACCGACCCACAACTACCAAGACTGGCCTGGACATTCAGTCAAGTCCCTTATTTTGCGTCCTTGGTGCAGTAAGCTACTTAAAGTTTTTGACTGACACTGGTGTTCATGTTGGCGTAATTCCACCTGGACCAGACAAACGTTGCCTCAAAGCCCTTTGTCTGCAACTCAAGAAGCGAACAACTCGCCCATCGCGACGCATGGTCAAAAGTTGTTTGCCTTAGATTTACGCCTAAGTGGCCGATAATCAGCAACCAATAATTGGTGCTGATTCCCATCCCCACTGGTTGATACTGCACAGCGCGAGCTCAGTGCCTCAAATACTACTGTATCTGCTCTAGAAGTTCCTGTTTAATTAGATTCGATTGGATTCCATTCGGTATTGCTTCAAATCTAAAAAGTATAAACAATTCTTGAGGATGTTTCCCGAAATTGTCGAAGTGGCCTAGGTGCCATATCGTGATTAAAGGTCCGCTAGCAACCTCTAAAGCCAGAAGGCTTGCACCTAAGAAATTTGAAGTAGCCAAGGCAGAGTTTGAGCATGTCTGCTGTCTTAGCATAATTATTCCTTCCAGCAGCCCTTGGGCAGCCTCATTGCATTTGGTAACTAAAATATCCCCAGACTGGAGACCATGTAGCTATCACAGAGCCCTGAATTATGTCACAGTTCAAGACTTTTCTTTGGGCTTAAGCGGTGATGCAGCCTTTTCAAGATTAGACCTTGTCGGGGCTTATTACCAGATACCTGCCGCCGCAGGAGACGTGCCATTGGCACCCCGTTTGGGTTATTTCAGTTACTTCAAATGTCAATTCATTTACGCAACTCAGCAAAAACTTTTCGGAGATTCATGAACCAAGTCCTGCGTAGTCGCAATTTCGCCTTTGTCTGCATTGACGTTACCGAATATTTGCTGTATGAACGGCAAGTTTTACCCGTCTTAAAGGTAATGGCATCACCATAAACCCACAAAAATACGTTTTGGGAGTGAATAGTGCTGAGTTTCTCGGCAATCGACTTGATGCAAGTGGCATCCGACTCATGACTGAAAAGACAGCAGCGATTTAGGTGAACTCAACACTGGAGTCAACTCGTAGCTTGCGTCTTTGCCCTGGTCTGGTTGCCTACTATGTGCGGTTCATTCCACACGCCTCTGATTTTCAGTCCTTACCAGCCGACTTGCTTCAAAATAATCCAAAATATCTAGCGCTTAACATGAAGGCTGAAACGGCTTTCCAAGCCTTAAAGTGTGCAGCAGCGGACATCACGAATTTGAACAACTGGAAGAAAGAAATAAAGCCATTCTTGCATGCGTACACTTCCTAAATTTCAATTTGTGTATTACTGCAACAAGTGCTGGACGGCTTTACCGAGCTATTGTCGTTCTCTCTCGAAAGATCTAACTGGCTTACTCCTGTCTCAGTACATTTTTTTGAGAATTATAGGCGATTTATCTTTTTTCACCTACTAGAAGGACATAAGTTCCTAATTTTTGCTCATCATAAGTTCTTGATTTATGACTTCCATTCAGCACCTGATTGGTATTCCCAAAACTCGAAAGAGCTCATTGACAATACGCCAAACTCTACGGGAATTGTAGATGCGAGTACCATGATAAGGCCTGTTCTGCGTCGTACATTTAGGGGCTCTCCGAATTTCACCAACAAAAGCATGTTAGAATTTACTCGGAGATTCCAGGACTGGTGTTTATGATTTCCTGTTGCTAATCAAACGCTCTTGCGTGCTTTTATGTACGTGCATGAGTGTACTGAAATATTAAATACACATGAAGTAAAAACGTGCACAAAGCCGACAAAACATTAAAGCTTATTGTATTTTCGAGACTTCATAAGGGGCCAAAATTTCGGCACTTTTAAATTATTAATATTTCGTCCAAAACTTTGCTGCACCAGGACACTGAATGGTGTTTTCGGAAAATGCAAATAAATTTAGAACTGTCACCCGTGACAAAACATGCATCACTGCGTCGTGAGCTGAAACGGAACATCGTTGCTAATGTTTTTAAATTTTTTTTTCGAAAATTAATCAGAATTCAAATCTATGAAACTTGGAGATGACGAGGCTGACGGGTCTCAAATTTTAACGCCATTTGTCTTGTTTTATTCAAATTCGAACCGAACTGAATTCGCGGTAACTTGAGGTGTGCAATAGTACTATAAACTGTACTGCCAACCTGTTTGAAGGCGATGTTTCTGCGAGGCATTTGGCCTCGTAAATTCGAAATCCTTTGACACGGTTTATGTGGACAAGTTTCTCTCAGCCGCTCAAGTGACATTTATGTTTAAACGTAAAGTACACTATTTGTACTTAAATAAAATACGATTTGAAAAAAAATACCGACGCTCCAGAAACTGGTCCTTAGATTTAATAACAGAATGGTTTTACTGTTGTTTTGTACAAATTTTTGCGTAATCTTTTGCGAATGGAAAAGCGATTCACTTGAATTTATTCTCTTCACACATTGCATTCACAACAAGGAGAAGAAAAACTGCCAGATGTCCCAATTCAACGGATTTCCATGACAGTCTATGCCCTTCTTTAAAGATTAATGGCGAATTCTGAGGTTTCTTGTCTCGTGCACACACAGTTGTCGTTTCTATCAACAAAGTTACCGCGTTTTCCTCAACAGAAGACTTCTTTTCGTGTGGCTAATTTTTCAATAAGGGACAATGCTAAATGCAAATTGAAGAAATTAGAATGAGGATTTGACAATGAAAAGTATTTTGCTCGAAAATGAAGCCATTAATGAGGCGGATTTATATTGACCCAGAGCAGTTCATTCTGTCCAAAGTCAGGTCTACTTTAGGTGTAAATTAGCTCCAACTCCACTCCCCTTCATCGCAATTCATATCTCAGCTTTTGTACTGGATTTCTAATACTAGTGCTTAAGAAGATTTTGTGTCCGTGTATGCCAACGCAATCAAGGTTTTCATAGACAGGAACCGGTAACTGCTGAAATTGTGTCGATAATTTTGTTGAACATCAAATCAATGTATAATCGTTTTCCCCATAGGTAGCCCAGAATCACCAGTCCCTAGGGTTTCCCGTCAGGAGCTGCTGCTCAGGTTTCCAACCTCGCGTTTATTTAAGGTAACCTCAATTCACAGCATCGAAAGGAATGGAACTGAAGGAGCTTATTAGAATCAGGATAACAGTTAACAAATGTCTACGCAATGAGACGAGGATCCATGTCCAATAAACAGAATTAATCTTCTGTTGAGCGACATTTTCATTGAGAAACCAGGTCACGGGGTCAACTTCCATGCAATGGATTTTTCGGCCCAAGAGGTTTCCAGCTTTGGTGATCTAAAGATGGACAAACTTGAGAGGCTTTAGATACGCTAATCAGCGTATATGCACTGGTGTCAAATGTCAAACACACAGACGTCGATGAAATGAATTACCGCAAAGTAGGTCTATGGCAATTTTCTCCGCAGAAATTGTGATTACACCAAACAGTCCATGTTCAAAAACTAAAAATTTGGTCAAAATAATCGCATTGCTTACCCAAAAGCTGAAAACTAAAAAACTGAAGGTATGGCTATTCAAGATTACCTTATAAAACCTTGACCACTATCGGGTGTAAGCACATAGGCTTTGCTCAAGATAATTTAATGGAAAAGCAGTCCTTACCAATGTTATCAATTTGTATGACCCCCTGGTACCCATTAATCAAAGTTGAATTTTGAATTGTGGGGTGGTGAATCTGTTAGTTGTGCTTCCCGAGATGTCATCTTTAAAAAACCAAACATAAATGTGAAAATTTAACTTGATAAATATTGGGATTTCTACTTGCTTTCAGAATTAATAGTCCTCATTCTGGACCAAAGGCAATGCGAGTGTAAAGGTGTGATTCCCGCCAAAAAAATATTTGGAGGCGAACTTACAATTCATCGACCTTAGACAATTCAAAAACATTCCTAATTCGGTCATGTGTGGAGTAACCGCAATGAGTATTTTTTTAAAACACAATAAATGTAGATCCGACATGCTTCACTATGTTGCTTAACGCACACCATGTAAGTTCTGTCGTGGTTTTAAATATGTAGAAGTTGAAGACAG
The DNA here is from genome assembly GCA_900604375.1 of Mesocestoides corti. Taxonomy (NCBI): domain Eukaryota; kingdom Metazoa; phylum Platyhelminthes; class Cestoda; order Cyclophyllidea; family Mesocestoididae; genus Mesocestoides; species Mesocestoides corti. The sequence goes on from UXSR01000092.1 coordinate 29,602, forward strand.
GGCTGTGCTCTGATAGGAGGAAGGAACGTCCCAGGTGACAGACGTGTGAGTAGTGAAAATGTCGGGAGGAGGAAATTATTAATGCATTTTCAGTCTGGTATAAACAATGCACATTTCAGTGACTTCTGAGCTTGTACATGCTTTCACAGTCACGATTAACGTACCCTCGAAACTACATTTTGCTTGCAGTTTGTTATAAAATTTAAATGCTGTGCCTGCCGGTTAAAATTAATCCGTTAGAAGTCTTGAATGTTAAGGACCACACAATAAAATTCTTCATGGTAAAAGTTTTAGACCTGAATTATTGTCAGAATTTTAACCTCAAACCCTAAATTTCAAGAAATATTCAGGATTTCAAGCAACATCTATGTATTTTTTAGCGAAATACTGAAACTTAATTAATAGCTATGATATACTTAGAAAAACAGGAATGTCCTTGCCAGAAAGCCAAGTATCCAGCAATTATAGGCTAGTAAGTGGAAGACAAAAAATTATGCATTCCCAGGGCTTTTTGACAGGACCATTGTATTTCAATTAAACCTTAAGTTATTGTCATTATCACTGTGGGGACGAGCAACATGAGGAGCTAGTGGATATTACTTGAAAAGCATGGACACTGACCATGCCACCAGGGCTTAATTGCCACAGAAACTACGTCATAAACATCAACATCTGAAACAGATGGCATATGTTGATTCAGTTTGTTGTGAGATTTAAAGAACCTTTTATCAGGTCGGGGTCACTAATTGTTGTGGGCCCAAGCTGGTTCTTGACCGAGTTCGCTTCCCTGGTACCCGCGATGAGAGGACGTGGACGCAACCGTCTACTTCAGAGCTCAACCAAGTCGATGTCGTTGTGTCGTGGGTGGCTTTTGCGTGTGTGTATTTATACCTCAGATGTGTGAGTCACACATGCGCTAACATCGAGACCCAGGAGTGAGGACAATCTAAGATAATCGTTTGCGCTAACGAGGGGGAGTTGAGGAACCGCACGGCGCATGGGGAAACCCTCTGTCGGAGGCTGGAGTGATCGGATTAACGCCTGTGAATCAACGCATTTCACCAGGAAGTTTCTGACAGGTGTGTGTGGAATTTCAGCCCATATGGCTGTGAAGCCTCGAAGTTTGTTTTGTTGTCACTAAAAGGTTATTATCTGTACTGCATCAGCATTGGACACAACTAAGCTTCCATGACTCATGTTATTGTAAACGAATTTGATTTGTTTGGGCAAACTCTTTTATTCTGTGTATTTCCCAAGTAGGCTATCTTTCAAATCCCCTTTGTCCTCCTCAACCGTCCCTAAAGTTCATTTCAAAGGTGAGAAGTACACGAAGTTTATTAACGTAGACTTCTGTCGAAGAGTTTTTTTAATAAAAAAAATAATTCTGTCTACTATAAAATTTAACTTCACCCATGGGAGTCTAACTTCGAACTTACATTCTACATTGTGGCGCCACTTTTATTTTGGGCTTTAATTATCTCATAAAGGGTTTGCGTAAATCTTTATACGTCTCTCCTCTAGTCCTCAAAGTGTGTCCATGTTTGGTAAAGTCAGTTGCTAAGTTTCTCACAACACAGGCTTCATCATCATTCTTAATACTTTGACAGGCATTTGCGCAGACTGCAAATGGGAATTAATATCTGTCTGGCAAGATGACCGCATCGTGTAAATTAACCCAACTAGATTGCCAACATGAAGAGCAGTGGGGTGGTTGAGAAGACGCGTGTCCAAAATCCCAACTATTTAAGAATCTAAAATGTCTATTTAGTTGCATTCAATTTAAACACGAAATAATCATTTATGACAAATTTGTTGGTTGGGCACAAAGGGAAACGCTAGTTCAGCAATTCCTGTATTTGAACAAACCATGTTTTCGGCTGAACTGAATTTACTGTAAGCAAGATTATTTCGCTCTGACTTCTTATCATACAGAACAGCTTCGCAACGAAGTTGAAATGAGAATAGCATTTGAAAGAAGAGCAAATTATACGTGATTCCCTTTTTGACAGACCCTAACTTCCTGGTCAGGAATCGAATTTGGATGCGTTGCTAAACCTCAAGAGCTGAACCTACGTCCAGTTCGTGGGATCAGGGAGGCAGGATTTTCCACACCGGAGCCGACGGAGTTGACCTCTTCCAGGTGCAGGGAGTCTGTGCTCGTGTTATAAAAAGGTCAGTCATGAAATTGACTACACGGCGATTGAAAATGTCTTTTCTAACTATGTGCACGTAAAAAGACGTTAATACAGTTATAAACATATGCCTAACTTCCTAAACATTAGAATTTTTTGAATAAACCATAAGCTGTTCCCATGGTTAATTGGTGAATTATTTTCTCATGTCTTGCCTTTTGCGAGTCCACAAATCTGAGGTTTGTTTATAAAGACCCTACTTCGTTCTTCTCTAAGAGGTGCACACTTCAAGTTAAAATGCTGTCGACCAATTAAATAAAAGGTTACAGTACTTTTTAAGTGAGAAGATGAAGTCAATTTGGGATTGAGCTTCAAATGTCATTAAGAGCAATGCTGTGGTTGGTAAAATAGTGCTCCGAATTATTTTTAAATCCGTCTTTTGAAATAGGCTGATTATAGAAACGGTAACCTTGCAGGTCATTGAGCACCAAAGTTGTGTGCCCTTAAATAATGTAATTGGTTGGAGAATTCTTCTCCTACTGCCCACAGTGATGGAGTCCGTGGGGCAAATCTGCAATAGTCGCACTTGCTGCTAGCCATTTGCTAGAAAGTAAGTAGTATGGGTAATGTGTAAAAAGTTCCAGCACTCGATTAAGCCCTTTGGTTTCACGTGTGTCTGTGACGTGAGGCTTGAGCGTGGATGGCGGGGTTTAATTCGCCAACTGATAATTCGAGATAAATCCGCTCGTGGACAGCACAGTTTGCACAGGTTTATTTTTATGAGAACTGGAACGAAATACTCGCCCAATTCAGTGTACACCGAAGAACCTGGAGCAATAGGCATTCACAAGTTGTGCAAAACAAGTGTGCATTTGCGGAGGTTGTTAGAGCTTCGTTTATTTTATTTTTACGAATAATTGTTGAATTGATCAGTCCGTGTACTAGACCCCCTGCTCACACCTGGAGTAGTTGACGCATCCCATTATTAATAAGGCCCATGTCCGAACTCGGTTGGTTTATATATGATCAATAGTCATTCTGCGGCTTATTAAACTGCATATCATCCCTGGTTCAAATTCTTCTCGAGGCATATGAGAAGCATAATCAGTCCTCATAATAGCCACTATCCCCATGTGGGTTCGGGAACCATATCTCAGCCTCCAGTTGTTAATAGGTGACATTTTAAGTGAACTCGAAAGTAAAGTTGTTAAAAGTGGACTCAGTGCGAAGCGAAGATAAAGACTCAAAACGTAGTCATTGGGGCTTCATTTCTCTTCTCTTACAAACTACTTAGACGACTGAATGATATGTTGCTGCATAAGTTCATGGAAACGCATCTCACCGGTGTTAATTTGACCGGTTCGCCAGTAAGTGTTTTGAACTTATGTGTTTCTACTTGGCATGAAAGATCTTAAAGAATTCTCTCCATTCTTTTAGCCACTCAGTGAGAATAAACATTAGTTTGAATGATAACGAGACGTTTAACTCGAGCGACTAAGTCAATCAACAAAATTACCTGCACTGGATAAGTTAAAATCCAGACTGGCTTGTGCCGACCTGTGTGCTACTCTGTTTGTTATTAAACGCAGTTGACAGTTCCAGCAACTACCTTAATTAGGCTCTACACGAATTTTGCTTCAAGCATATTTACCATTGTAATACCTAAATTTGAACAGGTTATGTTAACTAGAGTAAGAATTTTGATACTAATTTAATACGAGCCGCGTGAGGAACACACTGTTAAAGGATACTGCATCAATCATCAAGGCGCGCAGGCATAAGTCAGCTTCATCTCCATCCACAAGTACCCTAATTTAGTGATTTACTTGTAAAAACCTTATCTAGGTGATACGATTCCGTTATCGACTTAAAATCTGGTCAATTTCATTTGTCTTCTTAACGAGCAGTCGGAACAAATAGACACAGTAAGGGGAAATAACTGGTAAAAGAAGTTAACCAAAATATTCCTTTCCATCCATTAGGGGTCAAAGTTGTTATCTTTTAAAATGCTCCTCTGTAAGTTGCGGTTTAATGCAACAAATAGTAGGTCGTTACTAATTGATGTTGTTGTCATTTTCTGCAGCAATGCCCTTGCATATAGCCACTTCATGTGTAAATGTAGAGCATGGCCATGAGGCGCTTAGTCTATACTTTATACCACATAATGTTCCCAGCCGCACGCTAGGAGCTAGTTCTTATGCACGAGCACTTAAGTAGTGATTGTGGAGGTAAAAGAGGTAGCAAGTAGCTCCTCGAATACGTCAGATCAGCAGCGGAGAAGTTAACAGGTACATCAGAATTCAGGCGTCTTTTTGCCTGGCTAAGGTTGCGTTTTGCTCATTGAGAAGTCTATCATTGTTAGAACTTCCGCCCTCAAATTTTACTGCACGCATGTTTGCTAAAAATATGGATCGTGAAATCCATAATAAAGCGAGGGTTATCTGTTTGCCAAGTACCGTGGAATGCCGTGAGTTTTGAACTGAACAGAGGTCTCTTTGGCTGGCTGCAGTGAACTAAGAAGACGAGTTTGTCGTGTTGCCTCGTTAGGTGGTGGTCTGTTCCAGGGGCACCTGTCACTCATTTTAGTCCTCCAGCTGTTGTCACATTTAGTCTCCTTGATACTAAGTTAGTCCAGTTAGTGACTGGAGCATATGACAAAAAAATCTCCCAAATCATAGTTTTAATGACTGCAGAAACCAAAACCTTCTAATTCCACACATCGCCTCAAGTTATGCGTTCTTGTAGTGAAGACTCGACGTAATTGGAGTTGTTCAACCACCCCCTGTCAGTCTACGTGTGGTTTAACTCATGAAGTGAAAATGCCGTATTTTGTGCCCAAATTCCGCGTTATTCGTCCGCTAGAGAAATTCTCAAGGAGCGACTTCTTATGCGATGGATGTTACGCGTGTGCATATGAGGTCGGGTTGATGTAGAACGGGGCTGCTCTATTCACATGCGCAGAACACAGCGGTAAATGGGAAAAGTTGGATACATTCTCTGGTTATGTACTTCCTGTGAATAGTGGTGACGAGCACTAGACTAGTCACCTAGGTGTTAGCTATTATGCAATTCAAGACAAAAGCAATTTTTTATTATTTTTTTAAGAATCTTTCAGGCTTGTCACCCTAAATTTTCCGGTCCTTTTTAAGAAGTAGCGACAAACATAATTCAAACCACCATTTTAGGAAATATGGAATCTGTTAGTCAATTTTTGCGAAACTTGTCCATTTCTGATGTCAACTAGCAAATTGTTCTGCTGGTAACAACTGACCTATCACTCGAAGATCAAAGGATTTACGTAGGCTGATGAACAACAGTGATTGATTATCAAGTTTGGTCTAGGCTAGTCTCGCATTAAGTTGGATGTCACGAATAACTCCCGAAAGGCCTGGTAGAGAGACTAAGTGAAGTTGCGCTGCGAAATGCCAACGTTTACGGAACTCGGTACTTCGTTATGCGAATACACCGGCTCATTGCGTGAGGAAGAGATAATACTACGTTGACGCACCGATAAACTCGCTTACAATACAAAAAACGACACATGCAAAGGCGACTGTTTACTTTTTGAAGTACGGTGAAGACGACGATGACCGGGTTATACTGTGTGCTCTTGTGTTTATGTTAACGAGAACTCGGCCGTGGTGGGAACTGCGCGCCAGCCTGCGCGCTCACACCAACAGACGCACGCGGGGCTCGCACCAATTCGCTGAACTTGGACCAATCACAGAAACTCGTCTGCTGGGTGAGCGTGTTAGCCTAGTGATTACACAACGGTGGCGCGTGAGTATTACAACCCCGCTAGAGGGATATCAAAATGAACCTCCTATGAGTATGTCTTATTTGCACTTTCGGATTAACCACTACGTTACGGCGACCCTTATCTCCGTGTGCCTAGTCTTTCAACAATGCAACGTACGTTCCTCATTTTTATGCCTTTTATTAATCTGTAGTTTTACTTGGTAATTTACGCAGAGCAGACTATTATTCTACCCAAATAATTACACAACGATTCAAGGTAAAAAAATAAGGGTTTTGACTAGCAAGGATGGACGTCGCAATGGCGAACCCGATCAAATTAGGGAAGGACGTCTGAGGCCTTCCTAAAGCTCGATAACTTGGTGCATTTACAGACGACTTATTTTTCACATGTGGGTGCTGATAGTTGACGCTTGACGTAATTCCACTTTTGATGACGTAAGATCCAGTTACACGCCACCAGACGGACAGGCATTGTTTTTAAACGAAAGGTACAAATTGAATACTCCAACAGCTTACTAACCCTTGTTTAAGAAACAGCAGATAAGACCGGGTTAGTATTTGGTTTTTGGTATGTCCGAGCTATTCATGGGTGTAAATTTTGCCTTTGAACTTCTTTTACATTTCATTGGCCACATTTTTGCTTCTAAAGTAATTGTTTCATTTTGCTATTTTTCACCCCATTTCCTGTTCACCGCAGTTGCCCAGCTCATTTCCGTTAACCAGCTTAGTTTTGTCGCCACGTTAATTGCTTAGGAGGACTTATTTCACCTGGCTCGCGTGAAATTCCAACAAATGCTCACCAGCCACCACTTCCGTAAGGGCATTTCTTTGCGCGCCTTTTAACAAAAATTGCCGAAAGGCAACAGTAAGTGAGGCCCGACTTAGGTATATGAGGCGGGTTTTGCAAATGTGCAATGACTCTCACTGTGCGCGTGTTTTTTTAAAGCGGGCTGGGCTGTGCCAGCAGTAAGCATAGGAGGACCACAGGGCTAAAAACAGATGTTCAAGTCTGAAAATTCGTTGAGGCACTACTCGCCATTAGATTTTTTAAACAAAATCTAGATTTTTGTCCCAATTAAATAATCCAGGATAATTTTGAAACGTCCACCAACTCGCACGCTGTCCTAAGACCGTGGTTCCAAATTCGTGCTGAGACAGAAACCAGCCATATTTTGATGTGTGAAGACTTACGTTCACGCTGAATTTGAGCTAAGTGTAAGGAAATGTCCTACAAACTAGCAGATCTTTCCTACGTCAAATGTTTTATGCAAAAAAAACACATCGTAGATTGTTGACTTGCTCTGCGTCAACAGCCTTAGTAAGGCAAAGTTCAAAATATCCGGCTTTGTTTTAAAAAAAGAAGAAATTCGACCCAAAGTACATAAACAGAAATAAATGCGAAGTTTTGCATTTCTATTGTTATAAAAAGAAGACAGTGTAACTTCCCTGTGTTCGAGAATTTAAGGGATGGCTTTTAAGAACGTTTAAGATGGTAATTGCAGAAAGTAGCCATTTCTGCCACTGGATGTGATGCTTTAAGTGGGAAAAACCTGAGGCCGTGCGTTACGCCATCGTATGCGTGTTTTTGTCACAGTTTAACACAGACGACGGGCGATGTTGTAGGTTGAATGAGATGCCGCCAGGCGCAGTCTTAACTAGTTTTGGAGAAAATGAAGCATGTATAATTATTACAGGACCAAGGCCGTGGTCAGATGTGCGCCATTGTAGAACCAACTTCGAAAGCAGTCAAGCGAAATATGCAATGCACTTATTAGCTTATAACGCTGCTTATCCTCACCATTTAACCACATTGGAGGATATCTTCATTGACCCAACAAATGTTACATTGTTTGCGTAAACATTCACTCCAATCCACTCTTCTCCCCACCCCACCTAACAAACATCCTTACTTTTAATAATACTTTAAATGCTACACTTTTGCCAAGGGCAATGCGTATACAGGATAAACAATTTCGATTACTTAAAAAAAGACTGAATAATTAAGGTTCCTCGGATGTAACCAGACCCTTACCATCATCAAAAAACACAGTGGAACAACTCATATTGCATATCCAAGAAGTCACTCGGTAGTTATAAAAGAGATGTGACATCGTTCAAAAGCAATAAGCATTCTACTTACTTGTAATCTTCGATAATGATTGGAGTTAGGTCACATCTGGACCACCCTGTATTTTATGGCTAGTTTCCAAAGACAAGACGGCTCCTTTAGCCTCATTTGAATAGAATCATCACTTTTAAACTGGCAATACTTGTGTACTTTTGGGTCCCGATCTTTAAAGACGGTGCAATATCTGGCAAAATGGCTGTTGAAATAAAGCGCTCTAAAATAAGGATTTCGTGAACTGTTTGTCCAAAAAATTGTTTGCAAAAAATATTGGTCCTGAGGCAGGAAAAAACTGGATTAGGTGCGTTTTGTCACTTTTAGTGTAAAAAATTCTATCCAGACGATTTTTACTCTATTAATGAACCAACAGAGCCAATGAGTCGATAAGGGAATGCAATTCATTCCCAAAAAGTGTGAATCGGCGTTGGTTTTGGCGCTTGTAAAGAGACTGGAGCACGAGCGGCGGGGCTAAATATCTACTTCTAGGACATCTTACAATGAGATTTCTACTTTTAAGATGGAAAGGAGGTTCGTCCGCTGTTTCATTACTCGTGCTCAATCCCTGAAAATTAATTCATCACCATTTAAGCATATGCCTTCAGTGCTCCACGCCATATTTCAATTCGCAATTGTTGCATTTTATGGAACTCGTCTGGAGTTGCTTTCAGCAATTGGTGTTGACGGGAATTGAGACCCACGTGGCAAGAGTAATACAGGTGTTAGGGAATTGCCACTTCCAACTAGATGAATTTACAAACTCATTCTGTGTGAACATTGGTTTGGTGCAAGCATACATACGAAAATTGATTTAATGCCTAAAGCAAACTCAGACGATGGCAGGCATGTGGTGGTCAGACAGCCACATCGCGCGAGTGATGCGTGTACTATGGCCCTAGTGTACCAATGACTCACCCCTTCTGCCATTGGCTTCTATTAACATTCGCCTGTTACGCAGGCGTACTCATACGAACACAGAAGTCACTTGGCTGGCGTGACTCTAATAGGCGGTCGTGTCCTCTGTCGCCTCCCGGCCCACTCTTCGCGGGTTGTTGCAGGCTGTTAACTAGAGGGTTGTAAGGTAGTGCTTAGACCACAACCCACTACATTTGGTGACCTCCACGTGATGACACCACTTCATTTTTCACTCCGTTGATTAGTTATATCCGTCGAATTTTTCACAACTCTCCTCTGTTAACAATGCGTGACCCTATTACTGCAAACCTCTGTCCGCTACAGGCATCTCGTTTGCCTGGGAAACACAAGGAAGCTCTCACGCCCAAAAGAAACAACTTGGAGGGCTGTAGAGTGACATGTCACACAACTTTACTTACTCCCCCGTCGCCACAGTGACACTCGTGATGGTTCAGCTCAGGACAGTCGCCTGCTTGACCCTCTTCGTGGCTAACTTCATGATGGGTCAAATTTAACTGGATTTAAAATACAGGACTTTTTTGCAATCGGATAATAATTCCGAGTGTTCTAAAGCCGAAAAATTTTACAGCCCACGCGTCTTAAGATTGCGCAGCAAGAGATGCTAAATCACTCCAATTTCAGCCTCTATTCGGTGAGGCCCTACATGTGAGATTGCTGAATTATTTACTCAGAGCTCATGTGACCATTTGACGAGGAATTTGACGGCCTTCGCGTGTTTTGATATGTGCCTCTGATTAAAATATTTTAAGCTAATTTAAAATCAGACATTCTAGTCACCTTTGACTTAAATTGACGCTAACATAAAATGGGCGCATTAGACCCACCGACATAATTTTTTTAAGTCAAGCATCAGCATGAGGTATTTCCACTAAATACTACCTCTCATTGTTAAGCAACTAAAAATGCATCAAGGAACATCGTGTTTAGTGGCCTTGCCACCTCACGCAATTGACTGTCGCCATACGCTTGTCCTTGTGCCACGACTACAGATAACAAGACTTAGCCTACGCAACATGCGCATGGACAGCAATCGGCTTACCCACAAATTGTGACTTTTGTAAATGCTTGCACACTTGATGTCGACACGCTTTCTTTCTAGTCTAAATGTCTCATTTTATTAAATTGCAAACTGAACCTTTCAACAATACACCTTTTTACCAAGTATGCACAGTGTGTTTCTACTCTGCGGCCGTTGTTTCTCAATAGTCCTTACCAGATTTGACCAGCTGTGTGAGGAAAAAAGCATGTTGTATAGTGTTTGAGGGTACGTGATTGGATCAACAAAAATTCCACAAACGTTGTGTATTAGGACCACCCCTTTTTAACCAAACTCGAAACTTTGACTTGTGGTCACTTACTATCGAGTCGGGCTCTTTGAAGTCAATAATTGCCCCTGTCGTCAAAACTAACTTCCAAAGGTTCCTTGCAAATGTTTTCAAACATACGATTCCCTCTGTCTAGCAGAAGACTCAACTGCCCTGTTTTCAAATGCCACAGTTACTCAAGAACTTGGAATGAAAATCTGACGATTGCCCGACTCTTCGGAATTGCTAAAGTAAACATTGGCCACTATGATATTAAACTCGAAGGCCAATCTTCTGATGTCCTTCTCCTGCTAACATTTTCAAGGGCTTCGCATATTTTGGGATTTTAAGCCTCGAAATAAAGTCAATTTCAAATACGATATAATCGTCGTTTAATCATGCATGAACCAGAATGGAATCTGTTGTGTTTTGGCCCACACGAAGGTACTGGTCTGTTGCGGGGCCGCCAGTTGACCAGGAAGCAAAGAGCGGTCGCTCTGACCTGAATCACCCGCTGCTTGGAATCACCCGTCGAAAGTCACAAAAAACCCTACTTCGGGTGGTCTTAGCCAACGCCTTTGATACTTTCTCTGTGTTTAAATTAAGCGGAATAAAAGTTGGCAATACCGGGCATCCCACTAAAGTAACATCGTACGTGACTTGTGTAAAGCGGCTCCTTCAAAGTCGACGTATTGAAAGAGGTCTCGGTCTGGCAGTGTGACTGAGACTTCCGTGTCGTTGTCTGTGATACTTTGGTTTGAAAAGTTGAATTTATGTTTACCAAAATCGCACTAAAGCCAACACTTACAGAAATGCCTATGTGATTGCAGGGGGACCTCAATCGTAGGGATTTGGGGAAGCAGCATGTGAGTTGTACAAATCTTGAAATGCACGAATGTACTTGATTATGTGTCCATAAGGACAGTCTTTAGACACGGCATTAAACCCTCACTAGTTAGGCACCAAAAATAGGTCATTTAATTACCACAATTACATGAAGCACTGGATTTTAGGAATAACTGACCCTCTATGCACTTATTTCACTTGCTTCAAACGTTATTTGATCGTTAATTAACATTGTTCTAGACCATAATCTGGGTTTCAGTGACGTCAAATCCTTTACTTTTCTACTGTGTCCCAATAACCGATGTTATGATTTCGGAGGAAACATTAGGCTTACGTCTGTTAGTTGATTCAAAGGTTTTCCAACGAGATTCATGTTAAACCATCTTTTACACTTTAAATATTCTCAAAGGTGGTAGCACTGTGTCTCATTTCCAAAAGAATGCTTGTAATTGCACGCTTAAATGATATCCGACTCCCCGTGTTCTACTGTCTGATGTTTTATTCATTAAATTTTCAGATTTGTTCACCTTTCATTAATCCTTTTAAATAGGTTTCGCGTTAGCACTTCAGCTGATTGCATTAGTGGCCACTAGTCTGCCTTAACGGGCATACATGGCACAATGGCCTTGGCCACTGGCACTTGGAACTGTCCTACGATTGTAGCAAAAACGCCGTTTGAAACATTGGCTTTGAGGAAGTGTTGTCCCACTGCTATCAGATCATGTCAGCTTGCAAGACGTTTCCTAACAAAGGCTTGTCTGCTGCCATTGGAAACAAAAGTTCCAATCCTCACTCTACCCCTTCCGATAACATAGGCCTTCTTGAACCACATTACAGTTCTGTAATAGATGAAATTTCCTGAAAATGACATCAGAAGCGCCGTAATCACGCGTCAGAGGACCGCAGATGTAGAGATGATAATAAGGTACCGTCTTGAGCGGCTTACTTGCAGCTTCACAACAGCACTAATTTGACGGCTGACTTCATCCTGTTCCCTTAACTGTGTATTTAAATTTTGCACAAGGGTCAAAATGATAAAAAAAAATCGGGAATCATTGTGGATATATGTTGCACTGGATCCCGTGGATGCTATTTTAATTTCAGTCTCTACTGTAAACACTTTGATGCTAACAGAACTCGTTTAAAAGGAGTTACTCGTATACTGCAGACCTTGAGATTCCAGGAACCACACGTCCTATAAATTATACCTCCACCTCTTTGCTCCAGAAATGTCCAGTTTCATGTCCAAATAGATAAGGTGAACTGTAATTTAGTGTTAGTTTTATTGACTCTGTATTACTTACTTATGATGCAAGTCATTTGAATTTGCAATTTCAAGTTATTTGAGGTCCTGAACTCAATTGCATTGATGATTACATCACATATGATGGATTCACATCACATTGATCAAATGTTTTTTTGGTAGTAGATGCTAGTACATTTGCTGTTGCATCATACATTAAAGACCAGTAATTGGCCACTGGGTGTGATGCGGGGGTGTTGGGTGGGCTAGAGACTGAGGCACCGTGGAGTCTCTTAATTACAGCTTTTCAAGTTTCGTGCTTTGATGTTCAACCGCTACTGTAATCTTGGCTGTAGGGGCAAAAATATTGGCCTTAAAAAGGTGCCTGTGGTGCTATGTTCCAACCTCAATTGTTGCAAAGGCAATAAACGCCTTAAAGCATCCATATTTCTTGTTGGCGAGGTATAATTTTAAATCTGACTTGCATAACTTTGTATTTGAGTCTGTGTTTCGATTGGTTTATTGCATTTGTTGCACTTTTTTTTTAAATTCTGAACTTATCGCTAAGTTTGGTTATGGAAAGTAAAATTAGTGCAAAATTAAGTCACTATGTTACCTCGTTAAATATATGAAAGCTCTCTTTCAGATCAATTTACGGCTTCGTTAGCACTAACTTACAACCCGAGAAGAACGGCCAAACAGATGACAACAAATACAACGATTTTTTTCACTTGACCACAACGCATGAATGATTATCGAAAGTCAATTGTAATCGACAATCGATGACGTTCGGTCAACTTGTGAATACGCTTCACTCGTCTAATGAAGATTTGCTGGGAATCCACATTAGTGAGGTTTGGGCTCACATGATTCGCAGAATGTAATTGGTGTGCGTGTGTGTCAGGTTTCGGCCCGCTTACATCGAGGTGAAGCAGCGCGACATGGCCTCGACTCAATTTCAGACGGCCGGGGTGATTGTACAATCCAATCGTGCAAGGTTTTATGCGGTTTCTTCACGTTTGGGGTGGATCAAATCGACTAAACTAAAATAACTATCATAGAAACCCAATGTCAGTGAGGATAAACACATGGCTCATGTAGGATGGTTTCGCAAAATTTCAACCAGCTATTGTAAAACCGTCAACGCTGTCTTAAGACTTCTTCATTTTTGTTTTGTCTACTCCTGTCATGGCATTGCGTTAGAGGGCTTTTTTGACAAACTGTTATTCTTAAATTCACCAAAAACACTGTTTTTAATGTCAAATCACTACTGACATGGCAACAACTGACCCGTAGCCTCAATAGCTTTTGGGAGGGTGAGTCGTCAGCACCCCCACAGCGCTCATGGTGATAGGTTTGATAACTAAATGACAATGCATTCTGATTTTCCCTACTTAATTTTCCGCACAAGAGTCGTCCTTTTGCCATGCATGGTTTACTTCAAGGATGCACCATGTGTGGGAAAATTGCGGTCTCGGCAACACCTCATTTTCTTGTTCATCCCTTTAAAGATAAGCCTTTTGATTGGCGGCGCAAATAGGGACTACCATCGCTCAGTGAAATATAACATGTTTTCTCTTCCACGATAATCAGCGTTAGGATTTCATTGGCCTAAAAGAAGTAAGGGAGGGTCTGGGTTAACAAAATGCACCGTCGTTGGTTTTCGCATCATTTAATCAAACCAAGGTGATCCGCCTTAGAAAGAATGCGTGCGTACCATCATTTTAATGGCCTGTTCTTTGTTGCAACAATGCCATACTTCCTATCTAGAAAACACTAAACCAACGTGCACTAAAATTTCTAAATATTATTTACTTAACAGAATAGGTCCATTATATGGGAAGTATAGATATTTGTGATCTTTGGTCCTTCGGAATGGATAACTTTTAGCGGCATCCGAAGTGGTATTTTATTCTTTGTTCTCCTTCGAATGAACGTAACCTCTGTTTCTATATCTACGGCTGTGATTAGTGGACCTCGAAGCCACTGCTGGTCAAAAATGTTATGTCGTGGTGTCAGTGAAGTTGAACATTGCGTCTCTTTTATTTGGCGATCGAAATAAGTTTAATCTGAATCCCTATTGGTTTTGAGCTTAAAAATATCACACAATCATAGTAGCAGTAATAAATGTCATCGTCGAAGAAACGCTATTGCACTCCTCATGGACATCGAAATTAAATACTAAAATTTAAAGATCATTCATTACCGCTCAAAGTTAATCGCTATGCCTTTGACATACGCCCAGTAGATCATAACACAGGTAGTAGGGGGCTTTAGGCTGGGATTAGATTACACAGCATCGAATCCGGTCTGCAAGCCTCCTATGTTGACATTTTATGAAAACCATCATTCACCTACATGTGGTGTGGGACGATCGTCTTTGCATGAAACAATGCTTAATTCAAATCCACTTGTTTGATTCACAATGTCATGTCATCCACTTCCAGCGACTTTGATACCAATTCTGGCTCAATGCTATTGTTCCTTCTTTATGTTTAGGCCAGAGCAAATGTCACCATGCACCTCGGCCTGACTTATGACAGCAGTCGAAATTGCGACGAATCGCCATACAAAGTCAGTGTTTGTGTTGGGCAGAAACTCGACAGGTAGGTCTTTATGCAAAATTGCATTCATTACCTTGTCTGTCAGTAAACCTATTGCGGCGACAGCCGGTTGTAGCTGCACGTGCGTACTACATAAACCAAAAGTAGCAACTTAGAAAAAAAAATCACCGCGCACGTTTTGAACTGTAGCACAGGCTCACAAAAAAGTACATTCTTAGGCCTCTCCGTTTGTGTAGCATTTTTAATACAGCGCATTTCTAGTAGAACACTTTCGTGACTATAGTAAACCTTATTAGTTATTCTGTAACGTTAGTCTCTTTTGCTGCCATTGTACCAAAACGCTTTTTAATTTAGTAAAACCACACAAAAACGTGTTTCTCTTTAGATGTCGAATATTCGGGCCTCATTTATTTTACGTTCAGGCAGCCTGTGCGGCTTATGGGCCCAAAGAGGTCATACAATTTGAGGTCGATGATGTGGTAAGCTTTCCGTGTGCCTTTTGCCATTTAGAAAATTTGCTTTTCGACTAATTCCCAAGTGACCACATGACTAGGCGAGTCGATTCTCATTGTTACAACGGTTTTGGCAGTGATCATTTGATTAATCCTTTCCGGTCTTTAGGCTTCGTTGCGTTGTAATTCACTCCTGTTACCTATTCCGCGTCAGTGAAATACCATTCCCAAGCTGATATTTTTTGTGCTTAAGATTGAGGTCCTTGCCAAGATTGTATACAAAGACTAGCTAGCTTTCTAACCTACAAATTGTTTGATTGATCTAATTATTGCAATACTGGCCTCTGCAAGGGTCACTCAGCCTTTTGCTTTAAGCTAGTCGATATGGAAACTGCAGTGCGGGAACCGAAGTTGGTCCAGGCACTTGACAGATTGCTAAATGCCACTTTCATTTGACCCGGCACTGTGGGCGTAACCAATCAAAATGGGGAGGCATGTCTTTTAGAATTGGCTTCATCTCCCATAATTGAATTGGCCGACTCTCCTCAAAGTTAGACCATGTGGTTGTAAGTTTTGCATCAATAATTTAGGAGGAGCCACTCAGGGTAGACGCGACAATCAGAGACACAACCACAGACAAGGAATTCCAACTTCAACCGGTAACAGCGAATCTTACATTCCCACGTCCCATCGATGCAACAACCAAGAACCTTAAAATGTGAGTCCCGCGGTTTCTGCCATTTCTCACAAATGCGTCATTATGGACCATTCAATCTCCCAAAGCTGCAACAACGGTTTGGTTCTGTTTGAGATCTAGTGGTGTTCTTCCAGAGGCTTCATTTCAAATATCTTGTGCTGCATATTGTTCTGTAGTTGGGCTTTTTACGGTCTTGATGCTTTAAATTCTCCGTAAAATAGTGCGATTGCAAAATAATCTATCCACCTTCAAACTAGAAATGGTCCCATTAGTGTCAGCGCGGCGAGATTTGATGCGCATTCTGACATACGTCACAACTGTTCCATGTACAAGTCTTGAGTAGTCAGGGTGTAAATGGACTAAGGTGAAAAAAGACGCGACTGAGGTTTATAAATTAACATTAATACATTAAAAAGATGTGTATCCGAGTGCAATGTAATCCGTCTGCACAATTTCAGCATTATAACTGAATCTAAGAAGCTAAGAAAGAGGCGCATAAGAACGCACATTATACGATTCAAACAATCTCAAAATGCGGTCGATTGGGAACTTGAGTTTGTCGTGGTTTTTGCAACTGCGGACTGCCGTGCTCCCGTGACCATCACAATTTTCCCTCCAACTGCCAAATCAAAAGACGCAAATGTGCTATAGCAGCTCAACAATTCCGGTTTTGTTGGGTGGCACGTAATTTTTCGCTTTTTTGTTGAAAAGTCCCGCTTCGGGCAGACTTTGATATTTGAAGGCACTCTGCAGTTGTCAGAAAACACACTCAAACCGTTCACCGTTGCTCCAGATAAACGCAAATTTAGTTTTGCAAAGTAAAGCGTCTGCATTAGTTTAAATTTGTCGTAAGCTCGACAAACCGAGAAATGGAATTTTACACCAAAAAAGCGAAGACCGATTTGCTCACCTGTTGTCTATCTCGGAAGAATGATGGTCGATTTGATTTGTATCATACCCTGGTTGGTCATTTCGTTAGATAACTGGAGTTATTCGATGAATTTTTTGAAAGTTGCAGTTTTAAATGAGGCTTCTGAACATGCTTGTGTCCACATGAGTGTACAGATGACTGCCACTACACGGGATCAGTATTGTGGAACTAACCGAAATTTTCCCTTCGAAAAAATGGTGAAGTGATCAAATTCGTCTGGTTATTAACTTGACCTAAGTTACCATGGTGGGGGTGTACGTGTGGAGACACTTGTCAAGTACTATATGCAAAGTGATCAGTGGTGGTGTGTCGGATTCGGTGGACGCCAAAGATAAAAACTAACTTCAGGTAAACTTCTCTAAACAGGCTTCTGCTGACTATGGTTCCACGGACAAACCATTAAAAGTGTTCATTAAAAGGATGCTCTTAGAGTTCGTGTTGTCTGTGTGGTTTATTTACGAAATTTTTCTCAAAACGTTTACCGAAATTAACCACTGATCATCACGCAACGAGATTGCGTTTGCACGCACTCGAGACATTAATGGTGGTAAACAGGTATAGGATTTCAACCACTTTCGAAAAAGCCACAAACAATATTTTGGTGCAGACTCTAATATCTGTGGTAGCAAAATATCATGCATCTTCTAGTACCGATTTCCATAGTTTTTTTTTCAAAAGTTGGTTACAGGTGATAGGAATAATTATTCTTGTAAGTAAAGTAATAGAAAAGAATTGGGAGCTTAATTCGGACACTCAAAAAATAGACAACAATTGGCACAAACGAATTTCATGTTGACCGCAGCCTTGTGTACTTTGAAACACGTCTCATTGAATGACGTGCCCCATTGTAAATTACAGCCTTGACGTTAAGTAGGAAGTGGGGAGAAAGAGCGATTCCAAATGTGGCCTATCTCTTGTGACATTTCTCTGGTCTGAAAAGTAGAGGTGTGTTTTAAAGCAATGCAAGACTGATGCTGGAAGGGGTTGTGAGAAACGCTGTGAAGCTTGCTTGAGTCCACTATTCTCTTCACATCAGCTTCACCTCGAAGCTGGACTTTGAAGTTACGCACAAAACTTTTACGGACCCCAGGCAGCCATTTCAAGTCCATTTGGCCTAACTTTAGATGCAGCATTTGAGATTCTTAGAAGGTGCGATTCAAGGATTGAGACTGGAAGAAGACGACGTTGTGTAAACAAGAAAACCACGTCATTACGACGCTGTTTTTAGGTTGCTAAGTGCAAAACGATTGTGGCAGAGATGGCTGAGTACTGATGAGACCGGAGTAGTGACCTCGACATCTTTAGATGTCGCAATGAAACCACTTTTTAGTAGAGGCTGGATCGGGATCTTTTCGCACCTACCTATTCGATAGGAAGGCTTAGCTTAAGTTACTGACGGAATGTTTCGTACATATTCATTAATCTTTTACGCGTTTGACGCCTAGCTTAATGGAAATAGCCTTGTAGAATTACAACGTGATAATTACCATTTACACAATGCGCTTCGCTGTTTCTTCCAAATAATAACTTATTGGCTTATTTCTTGTTGTTTTATTAAATATTGATAGCTTCGAATTTGCCACTGCTTAAATTTCCATGTAGTAAAGACGCTTAAGAAAAGCACAGTTCTGTACACATTTACTACAGAACAGTATTTTAAATCGTCAGCGGTGAAAATCAAGGGGTCCAGTTTTGGTGTGGTCGCGATGCTCCCACTACCAAAAAAACGTTGCTTGAAAATTATTGACATTTTGTTTGAAACATGTTATTGGACTAGCGCTTCTGATGAACGATTATAGGACACATTAAATGGAATTGGGATCAGTAAGAGAAGAGCTGCAGTTATTCATTTTTGCTACAGGACGTCATGCAGAGGGAGCGAACAGAACGGTTTGATTAATTTGGGGGAAGAAGGAAGGGGCCTTAACCCAATTACCCAGCAAAGTCATTTGGTTACCATTTGGATTTGTGTCGATTATGAACGACAGTCCCGCTTATTTCGGTTGGTGGTCAGGTTTGGTGTTCGTCCCAGAAGCTGCGTAGCTAGTTATAAAGAACTCACTGCCACTAAGAACAGTTTTAACTTGCTGTAACGTTCACATACACTTGCTAATGTGCCAGAAATGACCTTGAGTCTAAGAAGTTGGTGTGGACGATTTGTAAGGTTCATTAAAGCAACCGTGAGGTCTAGTTAAAAAGTAGGTAGAACCGACTCCACAGAGGCCACGCAACATCAGGCAACACGGAGTGAGCCATCAGACCCCCAAACGTGGATCGCGAATTTAAATTTGGGAAGACGAAACTGCTGTCACAACTCCATTAGTCAATGAGGCATGATACTGACTTGATCGGTCTATAACCAAAATTCGGAGCAACCTATCGAGCGAAGGTACACAAAACCGTATCAGTCACGGGATGCACACGCTGCTATGTCCTTCACTGTAAACCATTTATCCATATTAACAGTCCCGCGGTAATTGCCGCACTGGGTGATCAGGAGAGTCGAAGCTGTGCTGTTTGCTAATTGGTGAAGACTGACGGAAATTAGGACCACTTTAAAAGTCAACCTTTGACGAACTTGCAATCTGAGGGATATCTAATGGTGGGATGTGATAAACAGACAAGGGCTCGAGATAATTTTTGCTCGCTTCTCTGATCGTTTAAACTACCGCGAACTTTCACTTTTACCTTAGCTAGAAACAAACGAGTGACCTAATTATAATGTCTTGCCACCCCAATATAAGCAAATGCAAATTAAAATGTCAGTGGACAGACCTCACATATGCCAATTCGGTTCACAATGAGCTGTGGAGCTCAACTGCTACTTGCTCGTAACAGCCAGGACATCGTGATCGTTTCCGCGTGGGCTGAATTTGAAGCAGTATGAGTCCCCTTGTCTGCTGGAATTTTCAGATTCTCTAGGGCCTAGATACTTTCCCTTTTAAGCGTCAGTAATATTAATATATGAAAGAACAACGCCCGATCCACCGCATGTGTGATTGAGCCATTCGGTACAATTAAGAGATGAGACGAAGTTGTAAAATTTCTCCTCGTAACCATTTTTCACAATTAAAACTAAACTGGAGACGTAGAAAATATTACCAGCCCTACCACTGATGCCCACAAAAGCAGTTCCTTCCATTGGCTATTTCGGTCTGCATTTTGAGTTGGATCCAGTGGCAGGTATCCGTCACATCTCGAACCTTGGCTTGAAGGAGCAACTGAGGGGTCGAATGATCGAAGTGGGTGTTCATTCCCGCACTCAAGTTCTACTTTTACGCTTACTGACATGTGAGTGCCAGTTAAGTTACACATGCATGACTGATCGCAAAACAGCTATGTAGTTCCTGTCTCTGTGCTAGGGGATGATGACTATAATTTTCACGGAACCCAAAACGGCCCATAAATGCCCACCCCAGCCTCTGTATTGTTATGCTGCGTGACATGTCTAAAAAGGCCTTTCAATAGCCCCACGTGTTGTGTTACGTTGTGGACCTCGGAGTCTGTGTAATGTAATTTTTTCAGTGCTTCCTTGTATCGGCCAGAGTATAATATCTACCCAATAATGTCATGACTTCACAGCACTGCGTAAATGGGATGTATCGTTAACCTAAGAACAACACTTTAACTGGCTCGGTCATTTCGATTGTTTTTTGGCGAAAAAGCTACTCAAATTTGCCTTCCGAACTAGACTATAAACATGGCACAGGTGCCACTAATTTCAATTAAGCCGGTAATCGACTTGAAAGGCAATTGTAAATCATGTCACAGCTGTTTTCCTTCTGGGAATTAGTGCTTAAACGCTGCCCTGGCCAACTAGTTCATAACAGTCATGGCCCCGATTGCCTATGTGATGGCGCGACATTGTGCCTGTCCCACGCCACAAACCGGTGACAGAAACGGCCCAGCGACGGATTCCCGCGGAGCTCCACCCGAGCACACACCACGTGTTTATTCGGGCGGTCCTTTTACCGGCAAAACGAGGAGACCAATCGAAGAGCGCCTATCGATTGAGAACACACGTGCGTACGCGTAAATGTGGCCATCAGACGTGCATGAGTTCGGCATACGGTCGGCGTGCATCAACGCTGATAAACGTCGGTAATTGAATAGAGAGGCGAGATGGTATCTATAATGGTATGAGTTGGTGTCTCTACAGTTGCATCAGTTCAAAATAAATTATTGTAGTTGTGTGGCGTGTAGCATACCTGGTTAATACTTTGTCTTAAACTACAGCTGTGACCCAACGATCATCTTGTTCCTTTCTGCACCAGTTTAATGATGTCTCCAAGTGCGTCAAGCGTCTGCGTTCATAAATGTCATTTCCAGCCCATTAGTTAAATCCTAGAAATAAATCGACAAAATCAATCCCCACACGAATCCGGCTGTTGAATGCAATCGGTTTTAAAAAGTAATTTACTGCCATCTTCCATGGCGCTGATGACGAGGAGTTAAATTGAAGTGATTGATTAATTTGAACGTGGTTTGCGTTTGGAAACCTGAAACACATGGCAATACTAAGTCATCTTCCATGATGGCACTTAAGCAGATAAGAATGAACTTCAAAATTTAACAAAATCAGGGGTCAGACCACAATAATGTCGAATCACCTTGCTATGAAATTCACGGTTTTCCTTTCTTGCATAACCATTAAGCAGCATCTGATATCAACTGTAACAAGGTTAGGTACCATCAGTCAGGTTTTTCATCAATACATAAAACAAAATTTCCACTATGTTCCTTCAATCCCAGTTTCCAAAACTAAAATTTATATATTCACTGGCGAAAACTATGCAAGGTGCCTCCTCACTTGACTTCACAATTTCGTGGCAATTGTTGCAAGTAATGTTGGTGATCTCAGTCGTTTTTATTCCTCCAATTTCAGAATTTTGCAATTTCAATTTGCCTACACCTGTTTGGCTGATTACTTCGGTGACCTCTGCAACGTCTTCTGCTCCTCGGAGGCCAAGGAATATCGCTGTAGTTTGACGGGGGAAAAGATTTGTAATCCTGGTGAGTTGTTTGATAGGATTTAGGGGAGTGCTTTGGAAAGTGGGTGAATGATGTAGGACACTAAAACGTGCTAGTCATATCGCCAAATTGCTAATTTTGTTTTTAAGTATGACTCAGTGGCAGGGAAAATTTCACTGTCTGCAGCATTTGAACATTGATTTATGCATGAATACTAAGCCAAACATTTACGTCTGTTTGCAAAATTTTTTCAGTCATCTTAATTCGAGTGAGGATGGATTGTAGGGGATTAATAATGATTAAATAATAATATTCATCGACATGCCATAAGGGTAATGATTTTTCCAGCCATAATTCTGAATCGTAATCAGTACATTTCTTGTTTCTTCACATCGAAGTTATTTTCTATCTTCCAAAAATGTGACCTGTGTCGACCAGGAAACTGCTCTGGTCGCTCCTGGACCTCACATCTGGAAGTCATTCGGAAGAACGGTAATAAAATTTGCAGCAGGGATGATAATAAATGCTTGTACCTGGTGGCTCTGCTGTCGGAGTAGGTTAGTTTAAGTAAACACAGGTCACACAGAGCCTCCCAATTGGAACAGTCAAGGCAGCGTTGAAAAACCAAGAACTGAATTGGCGGTGGGCAGTGCTCGACACAAAAGATGAGTTTTCGCTTTAATCTAAAATTAGCTACGTCGATATGCGCAGCCTGTGTCGTAGCGGCTGACATTTCATTGTTCAAACTTTAAAAGGGGTGCCTTGTGAAGGCACTATCCGAAAAACAATTGGTAAAATAAGGTATTCTACATATCTCAAATCGCGGCTGCAGATGAACCTGAAGGCAGTTACTTCAAATCTATTCGACGTCTGCTATAGGTTAACAAAACAATTGTTTGATAAGGAGAGAAATGGCTACGATATTGCTGA
The DNA here is from genome assembly GCA_900604375.1 of Mesocestoides corti. Classification (NCBI taxonomy): domain Eukaryota; kingdom Metazoa; phylum Platyhelminthes; class Cestoda; order Cyclophyllidea; family Mesocestoididae; genus Mesocestoides; species Mesocestoides corti. Next base: position 52,489 of record UXSR01000092.1, read on the forward strand.
ACCTGTTCAAACAAGAATTTATGCGGTTTACTAAAATGAAGTTCATAATATGCAGGTATTTGTCAGAAGTAGGAACTGGCTTTGTGTCGGAAATCGTCGGTTGACTAAGTGTTTCTTAATTCTTAATTTCATGAATTAATCGTTGGGATACTAGAATGTGGTACTCGAGCGTGTAATTCCACAGTTCGCACCATACTCGTTGCACTTCAAGGACATCTCAGGGCTCATTCGAAGGCTCATTTTTCGAGAGCTTCTTCCTATCAATATTCCTTCAACGCATAATTTTACATGTTAGTTGGCGTACATTGCAGGGCTGTAAAGATATGTAAAGATCATGTTGACAGGCTTGTGGTAGCTCGGATAATTGATCAACCGCTGTCAATTTCTACTCCTTGTCAAGCTACACAGATCGCATTCAGTGGTATCACATATTGGTGTTGCCAATTGAGTACTTTAGTGGTCGAATAGCGTTAGGACACTCCTTTGGTCGAACTTACAGGACTATTACAATGGGATTCTAACCCCCTTCCTACCATGGGCACTAAAGTTCGCAGTAATGCAACCAAGGTTGCGAATATTGAATAAGGATGAGTTCTGTTCTCTACTCGACTCGTAAACCCTACGGGCTTTATTAGCCATTCATTTTATTCGTCTTTCCACTTACCGAATTCGTTGTAAAAAATTGCATTAAATTTCTTGTAATTCATAACAGTCTGCATTTTCAGGGGCTCCCAAATCTATAATTGACGAGAAGGTATTCTCTAACATGAAAGTGATTCCGTCAACTTTAGCTTTGGGAGTTTTGTGAAGTGAAACCTCAAAATAAATCATTTTCTACTTCTTCCTACTTGTTTACTGAGGGACACGGAAGCAAATTAGTGCCTAAATGAATGACAGATTCGATTCATTAGTGGGACATGCCAACGAGGCACAGGGACAATTGGCACAGCCGCTGACTTGTTGTTAAGATGTCATGCAACTTCAGTTCAGGTTTTGTTGTTATTGTTGATTTGTGCTTGACTGGCTTGGCCAAAATGATGCAAACTAACATTAGCCAAATTAATTGCCATCCAATGAAGTGTTTTAAGCGCATGAAGAGGCAGACATTAATGCCAATAAAATTTCAAATTGAACTTTTTTCAGAATCTACTAGTACGGGGTTAAAATATATTTTGTTTTACTTGCTGAACTTTATTAATATCAAATTTTTTTGAAGCACAAACGCACACGGAAGCTAAATCAGGTTGAAAACATGGAGATTGCTTATCAGTCGCCACTCTGTCACCCGCTAACTCCGAGTGATGGGTAAATCTGGTTACCTGACACCAATCGAACAGTTTAACACAGGTGCCTGGTTGTTTACACGAGTTGACAGGAGCCAGACAATGCGGCAGTGTTTATGTTACCGAGTCGTCGTGACTGCGGGTGCATTTGCGTACTTCGAAGTTGTATTGATTTGTTGGAGGCCAAAATCCGTCAACGTCAGCACTATCACGTGCAAACTAAATTATTCAACCGCTTCATTTTCTATGCGTTAAAAAGGGAAGAAGAATAGTGTAAGATTCGTTGGTTCCGTATCCCCTTTCTGTACGCGTGAGCCCTATGATGAGATCTCTCAAGTCAAAACGTGCGAAGAATCGGCTAAAGCGTTCGTTTAATTTGCATTGTGTACATAATTAAGGCCCCTACAACCTCCGTTTTACAGTTTCTCACATTATCCAGAGTGCTTTTAACCATGGATTTTTGAATTAGCAAGCCTTTGTGGCTGCCAGAAAATGTCGCTAAGCTTCACGGTGATTCAGTTATTTTAAATAATTTCATGCACTTTTCCGAGGTTATATCAAAGACAACGTGACAGGTGCCTGCATCTACGACAGATGCGGTTCAATGCCAAACTACTGTCTGAACGGTGGCCAATGTATAAACAAAGCCCAGGACGAAGAGGGCGCCATGGATTCGACTACAATGCCAATTTGCATCTGTCCGCCCTCCCGAATGGGTGTACGATGCGAGATTTACCGTGAGGTGCCGCCCACAACACCCCAACCACCTCCACCCCCTGTTTCCAGCAAAACACAAATGAGTAACCCGACGAACAACGTCTCTATTCTGCAGCCCTCAGCTGACGAAGTGCTCGACAGCCGACCATCTGGAGCATTGGGACAGCCAGGTCCAGATAATGTTAGTTCACAACAGCATGACAACTATTGCTGCATTCACTGTGGCGCAGACTAATGCTCCCAGTGCGGTAATTTTAGCGTGAGACAAATCAGCTGTTTTTAAATCGGCCTACGCTGTCACTCTTTGATGTGACCTGACAAGTTGGGAATCTTCTGGAATATCTAGAACGACGAGGTGTTTTATGAATGTTGGAATTTGTGGCACTGCTTTCGAAGTGAAGAGGTTTGGCGACTGGGAGGTTTTCGATTTTTCGTTGGAAATGCTAGATTCCCTTTTGTAGATGATTGTGTCGCGGCGTCGTTAGCACTACCTTATAACCCTGCTAGTCGAAAGTCCTCAACAGTCCGAGAAATAAGGCAAGACCGATGGTAGCGAATACAACGATTTGTTTAAATTTGACCACCCGAATCCTTTTATATCACAGCACGTGAGTGAATGTCAAACGTCAACCGTGATTGACAATCGATGACATTCGATCAACCCTTGAATACGCTCCACTCACGGTCGTTTGAGACTAGACCAAATTGAACGTATAGATGTGGTTATGTGGAGAATCAACTCTGTTCAATAAAAGTTTGACTTTCGTGGGTTTTGCAAAATCGCATAATTGGTTCAAACTAATATATTACAACTTCGCACTATTTACTATGCCGGTTATTTGTTTCAGACATTTAGGGTGTCAGTTTGAATGCAACCAGCTATGCTTCCTGGGTCAAGGTCAGCAATTTCGTTTCATGCTTCATTTGAGGGGTGAAGAGGAATGCCTAGACTCTGTCACATTAGTGCCTAGGCAAGGAACGCTGGTCGTAGAATGCATGTTGCGTTAAATGCATGTCTCCAAGGCAAACCCCCTAATTCTTCTTATTTGATAGTTAATTGACACTATCGACATGGAATATCAGACTCATTTTTATGGAATATATGTCCTTCTTTCGTTGCTTGAAGCCTCTACTTTTGTGTTAATCACCTTACCTTGTTAAAACCCCTGTGTAGTCCTCAAACTGCACCGGGGCTGATGAACAACAAGATGGGGCCCGCAGATTACGCTTATTTTAACTGATTTATTGATATGGTAATATGCGAGGTAATAAGTCCTCAGTATATATAGAATCAGTTAATATCGACCTCTAAATGAGCATTGCTACTTGAAATGCATTCACTTAAATCCCCTGAAATCGTGTTCGCTCGCTGATCGCCGCGAGCTAAAAACCGGTTAGAATATGGACGGAAGAATGTGACACTGGTTTGTGGCATCATTAATCACCGATAGCGCTGATGTGGCTTTGACGTTTTGCCACGGCTGACTCGACTGTTTCGACCTGTAAGCGAGACCTGAAGCTTAAGGTTAAATTGTTTACGTTTGCTTATTTATAAGGGCACAACATACGCCAGTCCGTCAGGGCTTGTTATTTACATCAATTTACACATCTGTTCTGCTCTAAGAGAGTGTGAAAAAGGCTTGTTTACGTGAAGCTGTTTGGGTTTAAATAGACGAAGAACGAACGAAGACCGTCTAAGTGAAGTATTCGCTTGTGTGAAGCTAATGTGACATTCTGACAGAGAAGTACTTCTTTCCGAAGGTGCCCTTGAACTACGAATGCGCAAGCTGTTCACTTATGTGCCATTTCAGCTGAGACTGCTCTAAGCTGCACTGAATTAGCAGTAGCACTTGTGGAGGGTGAATTGTTATGGTCTCACACAAGAATTTGCTGTTCTCGTTAAACCTACGAAATTCGGCGATGCATGCAGCGGACATTTAAAAAAACAGGAAGTATACTGTGATCTTAGTGGTGCCGGAAGGGTTCGGTGTGCCGTTAAAATTGTGTGTTTTGATTCGAGCAACTCGATTTCCGGTGCGATCTGAAATCGCTGGACTCGGGGGGCTCATTATAATAAAATGTGGACAGAAATCAAGGAATTCTGCAAAAAAAAAACTAGTTTTTCACTGCAGCAGTTGCTTTCGCTATTATCTAAACATCAGGTCCCTTGAGCTCTGTTTAAATTTTCCTGCATTACGCGGAATAAAATCTGGTATAAAAACAATACCTTTTTAATTTTTTTTACCACTGAAATGCCCAAAGCCACTTATTCTAGCAAGGGAAATCTGTAACATTCAAGCTGCAATACAACTAGTTTTTTTTTCAAAGGGAATTTAGTGATTATAATTGTTCATTACTATTAACAAACGCATCCTGATTTCGACTAAAACCTACCATAGATATCAGTGGCAATTTGAGGTGCTGGTAGTTAATTTTTTTTGAAAAAAAGGTTATGTTGTGGACATAAAAGCAGAAATTCGGTGTCAGCTTAATCATGTGTCACGTCTCTCTTCGGAGGATGCCTGGAGTTGAAAAGCGCACAGATCTAATGTGGTCTACATTCAAGTCGTTGTTTGGAGAAATTTATTGCTAAGTAAACTTAAGCAAAGCGTGCAAAAAGTGGTTATACTATATAATTACCATTATTACTTGGTAGCCTATTTAAAGTTCCTATCATTTGGGCTAATCCTGGTGTTTATGCTAGTAAAAGTTTTGTTATAATCCTTTAGTTCGTATTTTATTTTGATTTGATAGTTCTTGTTTCACGGAAAAACTACCCTTAAGGTCAACTATTCCCTTGTCAGCTTCAGGCACTGATCTTAATGCGAATTCCTGTTTTATATTCCTACCTCTAACTTGCCACTGGGTTAATCACTTTGTTTTATACCGTCTCAAAGTTTTGATATTTTACTTTGTAAAAGCATGTCTCGCTTGCCCCGTTTACATGTGTCATTCATTTTAATTAAAATATGTAAAATGCAGGTGATTTCAATGTTGTCACCCAACACAAATATTTTTTTGTTTCAATATCATTTCTTTGCATTTAATGCAACTGTAGACTTTTGTGCAGATTACGCACTAATGCATTATGCATGTTACCCATTCTTCACACGCGAGACCGAAAGAAGTGAGCGAGGAGGTGCGTAATCAGTCACGGTGTTCAGCTCGTAGAGCGGTTCGGGCCTTGCTAGCGGTCACCTCGTTTTGCGCGTCAGTGACTGAAGTGCACAAACCTGCCATTAATAGGGCCCTGTCTGTAAAATGGTCACGTTCGACTGTTTACTTTTCGTGCATTCAGAGGGTATATCTGGAGTGCATTTCTGATGACCGTGTTGCATGTTGAATTTAGCCATCTAAAGGAAAAACATTTTCTGAATTTAACCTCTTGCAGTTCTTGTACATACACAATTAGCGTATGGGTTTTGGCCTTTTAATTGAGGAATATTTTGCACAGCCGTGAAACATGTTAATAAAAATGACTTGGGATATTAACGCGTGTGTGGATTGATGTCTACGAACAAACCCCACGTACGGGGGCAGTGTTTGTGCATTATGAAGGGTCTACTGGTGGTTTAGAATTTTGCTGTTAGCGTGCATTCAAAATTAGCGCCATCACAATTTCAATCCTGCTAGTATCTTTGCTACGAAAATACCTGAGGTGTTTGGTTACGTTGGGGTGATCCAAAAAGGATCGTTGATGCTTAGATATACCCCCAGCATTTCCACTAAACCGTTTAAGTTGTATATCGAAGCAGCAGTCCAGTTTATATTATTCTAAAGAGTTCATATTTTTTGTAATGGGCTTTTAAATGTACATCATTAATATACCAGGTATTTAATGAGAAATGTAGACATTTTGGGTCGTTACGCTTCATAGCCACTACAATTTTTTAACTTAAATGTGACCGCATGTTTCTACAAAAAAATCGTTGTCGGCCAATAGGCTCGCAATGCCATATCTACATTAAAAATCGGGAAACATGGACTGGGTTTTGGCGTTTTTCTCTGCATAACAATCGTTACGTGAAAAATCTAACTAGGTTTGGTCAGACCGATTTAGGCGGAGGGTGTTGTAAATCAGTAAGCAAGCGTCGTTTCTGCAGCAGAAACCGCAGTCTCGTTAATTTTACTGATACCTTCGTCTATAATGCAAGTTTCCTATTGCATAATGCCAAAAAACTCGAGGTATGCACAATAATTGAGGAAACGGTGCCTCTTATGGCGATGCACTGTACATCATCCAACCCTGGAAAGCATAAAAAAACAAGGTGGCGCAAAATACCATTTGATCCTTTCCACAAATAATCGCAGATCCCAATATCTAATTTAACAAGAACACTATGACACCACACGGGGTAAATGGCTTTCTGTCGGAATGTTTAGAAGTAGTCTCAAATAAGTTTTAAAAAGCCTTAACAAGCGGTTCTGCTTATAACCTCCATGGCTGTTGATGATGGGCAAAAATCACATTTTTGCAAGTACGTCCATACACAGCTCTTTTGCGCCTAATCAGCGATGCTGGATAAGCTTTGAATGCGGCGCATTAAAACAATTACAGGAGGCACATTAAAACAGTACACGAATTGAAAGATCACAGAAGAAGCACTGCTAAGTGTGGCTATGCGTCATTAAAGAACTTGCTATAAATTATGAACCCTGGGTATAAAGTAGCATGGTTACCCTTACCATTAATTATCCGCACTTTGAATCTATATTCCAGTATATGGCAACCCAAACTGTTGTAATTATAATAAGATTATCACTCGCTTTCCTTTAACATGCATTTCGTACTCTTTTTAACCTTCAAACCGGAGTTTTTGGCCTGGAACATTTCCGTTCTCGCGTGCCCCAAACTATGTTGCAATCAGATTATCTTTACTGATACAATAGTTTTTTTCCAGAGTAGCATGGCAAAACTGTTTTTCGCAGAAGTCGACAAAGCGTAGTACCTGCAAAAAGTAAGGCATTTGCGGATTGGTTACGACAGACCGGGACGATTCCGTGAGTTACCTTAACTAGAAAGAGAATAGTTGACCGTTACAGGAACGAAATGAGCGAGATTTGCTTAAATATAACCGAAATGCAACACCAAGCATTGGTGGTTTAATCTTATAATAATTTAGCTGTGCTGGACTTGTACTTGTTCGAGAGCGATTTTACAAACGGCTCAGTGCAGTAGTCGTCGGTTGGTTTGTGAATAATTAGAACCTGATTTCAACAGATTGCATTAGAATGCCCCAATTTCGTGGATGCGAGTCTTTCCTCTCTTTCTCAGGTGTGTTGACAGGAACTTGCAATAACTAACTTGCCGATCGGATTAGTATTTACGCAAAATAAATGGTTGGTGACACTTGTTTGAAGAGCCATCACATGTCTTTTGTCACTCTAACTAAAAATTTCACTAGAGGGTTCGGTGCGGTGTTTGTAGGCTTGAAAAACCTCTCTGAAAGCCAAAACAACCTTTGCCAACAGTATTATCTTTGCTACCTTGACAATTGTCGATTTTATGCATGGATTTGTTTAGGCCATAAAACCTGAAATTTCTTGTTAATAAGTAACGTTTTATGAGCATCTCATCACTTTTAAATTAACAAGAATGAAGCAAATTGGTTGTCGGCCCAATCGTCACTTCAAGTTTCTATCTCATATTTGCGAACACGAGTTTTAATTTTCTTAAATTATCAAATTAGGTGGGATTAAAAACCGACCAATCTGTAAGTACAATCCCAAGCTCTGAAACAAATTTTAAGGTAAAGTAGGAAATGGAAAGTGAGTCTAAGGAGACCATCTTTATTCGGGCGGTTATTTTGGCTAAGGAAGCATTTAGTCTTTTTTCGCTCGAAATCATGTTGAGTTTATATCGTGTCGTGGTGTCTGAAATAGGTTCGTTGCAAGACTTGATAAAAGAAGCTCTCGAGCTTGCATAAATTTATTGCAGTCTGTATACTTATAGAACACAAAGAACTACACCGGTCTGCGCAAACGGCTATCTGCCTATCCACCTACAGCAAAAGTTCAACCTTAGGATTTACCACGTAGTTTTCGCGTTGTGAGATGTTAGTTATGAAGATTCTTCCGTGTTTTCCTTTTAGAAGCTTTGGTACCAAGTTATGATTTTTGCCGCCGTCGCAGTCTGTTTGACTGTACTCGCCTTCGGAATATGCCTTGGTGCCGGCTGTTACGTCGTCAGGATGAAAGCAAAGGCGGCACTTTTGAGGTAATGTGTCCATATTGGGCGTCTTTGGCCAAGTCGTTTGAAATACCTCGAGGCCGGCTTTGATGTGCATCCAACCCACATACAAGCACTGGAATGCCACTTACTGTGTGGTAGTGCATCACTGACAACGATTTATCATTGAGAGGCCAACCATAGTGTTAACTTGAAGGAGCCACATTTTGCGTTCCTCTCGTCTTGGAAACCGCCTGTTTATATTTCATTGTAATTAATTACAGTACTAAACCATTGGGTTTGTCTCTTATCACTTATGGCAGGACAAAATCAACTCGTCTCTCTTACTAACGCCTTACACCCGTGGAAAAATATTAGAATAAATAAATTACCCAAATGCCAAAATCCAATTTGCGCCTGCATAAACAGAGGACGTTAATCGCGCCTGCGGCTACTGCGGGTCACCCAAAGGAGGCAGGCTGCCTGCTTTGTTCAAGTGAAAGCCAAATGTAGTGACCTCCTGCACCATTGCAATAATTTAGAATGCATAGACGACATTCGGCCCAGTAGCACACACTTCCGTTCTCTCAACAACTCTGGTGAAAGCAACAACCTTAGATCACAGATACGGTGAAATGCCAGGTTGGGCATCCACCTCCTTTTATCAGTCTGCAGATTTCAGCCCACAGAAATAATCGGTAAAAGCTTCTGTTCAAGGATCTGCCATTGTTTGACAAGCAGGAAAACCCTTACATCATCTGCGGTTAAATTCCTGTCTTAAGGCGGCATTATTCTTCCCAGTCAACAGATACCAACACCTAAGATTTGATATATGAGCCTGTTTTGATACTAGCATTGTGTGTACAGTTTGCTAAGACAGGTGCTTGCGTTATTACGGGAAAGTGTACTGGATCCTCGACACTAGACTTTGACAGAATCTATAGGTGTAAAAGAGTGCCCGTTAGTTCATTGATTGCAGTTTTCTCCTCTGTAGCTCCTGCCCACGTGATGCCATGATTTGCACTCCCTTTCATTTACAAACATGCACGTATTTTTCCGGTTTTTTTAAAGGCGCCACCAAGAAAGCCGACTGGGTGAAATGCAGTTCGTAGACGGTGGATGTCTCAGCACTTCAGAAAGTGGTGGAGGCATTCCAGTGTACCTTCAACGTTGTTCATCCCTTGATTACACCCCACAGACCTTACAGCGCCCACCTTCGGTTCGTAGTTTCGCTCTATCCCGACCTGCTACAAGCTCTGGTCTCATCACAGACACTGTCCAAACTCCCACCGACCAGCCGTTTGTCTTCAGCAAGGGGTTCGGTCGCACAGGAGACTCACTGGTCTGGCCAACACTTCGTCGGACTGCCGGAAAGACTTGGGGCGAATATGGCTTCGAAACTTTCACTCGCTGCCCGACGACAACTTCAGCAGGCGATATAGATTTGGGCCTCCATGAAGATGGTCTGCCAACCATCAATCCAATGGAAGCTTATTCCTGTCGACACGACCCCTATGGCTTTCTTTCAGAACTGCACAACCACCTGGGGGACCCCTTGACTTCCTCAGCCCCCCTTATGAACAACATGCTTCCCCTACAGACATCCACCATCCTAAGTCCCACTCGTCAGCAGGGCACAAAGAGCCCCATTAGTGTGGAGGGAGGAAGGATGGATTTGAGGAAAAACAACTTTCAGATGGCGGCTGCTCCACCTCCGAGTGAATTTGCTGATCTGGTTATGAAGTAAAATGAGGCGTCTTTATTTTGTATTATATGCAGAGACAATCAAATGTAAAATCCGTTCGGCGTACTATGCAAATGAATGTCGACAATTTTGAGCGCTTCCATGACATCGTAGTCTTGCATCTCGCTCTCACAATAATAGGGATAACTTGGGAGTCATGCTTTTACCGGCAGCTTACTTTTTTGCGCCAATTCAGTCAAATAAACTGAAAGTCAGGAATAACACGCTTTAACCTTGTCAATGAGTTTTCATGAACGTGAACTTATAAGAAACGATCGATCTTTCGATAAATTCCAAGTTGTTAAAATCCGAAACCGTCCGTAAAAATTTTCCGGCGTTAATGACGATGCGTTTTAATGCCGGCAAAATGGCAATTGAGGAAAGTAACGACGAGTTTGCTGGGCGATGAGAAAAGATTGGACCAAACAAATGTCAAACCGCCTACTGAAATTCCCTAGTGAAACGTGGGCAGGTGGCCAAAAAACACGCAACTGAAATCTTTGCTTATGTGATAAAACTAAAGTCAGGAACCTGTATTGTGTCCCATGAAAAAACTTAGACCACATAAAAGCATGCATTTTACGGCCAATGGCATCCGACGAGATACGATATTCGTGGAGGTACCAATCTCTTGTTATATCGAGCTTAAACTAATAGATATCTCGGAAAGTACTGGCCTCATGCCCCTGTTGTAGATTGGAAAAAAGTGTCTTCACCTGTGGTCCGTGCGTTGTATAAATGCTTCAAACATTCTAATTTATGATCTGGCTCCGTATCAACAAGTTTGTCTAGAACAGGAATACCGATAGCTCTAATGTGAGCTAACTTGTACATAATAATCAGTACGATATACCGGGCTTCAGAAAACTCTAGTGTATTCTGGACTGTAAATGGCTAGAAAGAAGGGTGTGTCGCTCACAAATATCTCACTCTATTTTACAACAGTCAGGAAAGCTTATTGCTGACAATGATTTAAGTGGCTTGTCATTCCCTAGGGTGCAATGCTTGCATCAAACTGAAAGTGTTTTTCACCGCACTTAATTCGGTCCTATTTCGTAACACACTTGTTGAGGGCCCTGGCATATGGTTACGAACCGCGCTGGGGCCGCAGTGTTGCAGTGGCATGGTAATACCAGCGCGCTAGTCACGCCCCTGCATAACAATCGTGACTGACTAAGAGGATTGTTGTCCTACCTGTAAAAGAACAAATGTCCGAATGGCCAGATGAGGGGGAAACGGGTAGCGGGGCGTGTGAGCCGACGAGCCTGCACAGCTGGCGAACCCGCAGCGAAAAGGCGAGGTCAATGCGACAAAGAATGCGACAACCGGGTTGGTGGACGTGAATCAGCATGAATCACCCCGCATCATTTGCAGTTCATACCAATGCAAGGTGGGGATATTACCTGGAGGTTTCACACACTGCTTTTCACTCGCGAAATGTGCCTTGCTGCATTGCCACCCAATGAGGGCTGACTACCACCAACTTCGTTTTTACCATTGTGGTGAATCCTGGTTATTCACTCTGTCACCGCATATTTATACACGCGGCCCTCTTTTCTCAGTTTTTCGTCGATCCTACGACCACATTTGATCATGAACCCCTGTCTTATCACTCAGATGTTTGTTTTACACTTGCTGATTCTTCTAGCTTACTTTCGCGACTTTGAATGCACCTTACGACTCGACGAATTCAAGCGATAGCTGTGCCTCTGATCTATCTGATCTTCTGCGTAGTGTCCGTACAGACGCCTCCACACCACAAGGCTTACATGATTGGTAATGCTAGCATGCAGGCTCTAACATGAAGAACCAGTTTGTTGCCTCGACACGAACAGAGCGGTAAATCCGATTGGAATTCGGCATTATCTTCTTGGCCGTGATTTTAACCAGGAGGAAGTTTTGTACATAAATATTTTATGCAGGCTTAAAATATTCCAGGGTCTCATACACATTTTCATCCCTATAGCAAGGTGTGGCGAGCGAAAATGTAACCCTAACCTGTTTAACGTTAAAGAAACTGTGCCGTATCCGTGGTTGCATGTCTTATAGGCTGAAACTTAAAGCACAATAATTTCGACATGTCGACATAGTAACTTAATTCACGAGTAAGCCCAATTTTAGTTTGTCCAAAAACTGCAGTAGAGTGATTGGTGTTCACGGATTACCTTGTTTCGATTTTAATAAGGTAGTAAACTCTCCGATATCCCGCATTCACCACATTCAAGGAACAAATCAACTTGATTTCTCCAGGTATTTGGCACGGATTCATCCATGAAAGCCTAAGTTCTAAGCTAAACCGAAATGACGTTGTCAAGGGCAAACTAATATATCCGAAGGCTTATTAGATGCGGTGTGCACCAACCCACACAAGATTGGTGTTCTCGAAAAAATCGCTTTTTGTCGAACCTCAGGGCTCGCTTATTTCAATTTAAAAGATCCTTTTAGGACGCTCCCCACGCCTCTTTTATCTCGCCGCACCTCCATTTTCCCACGGTGGCCGCCCCGCCCCAAACTTTCCGTCCCTCTCCCACTCCCCGGCTAGAGTTCATGTAATATTCACCGTGCCCATAGCTCCGAAAAGACGAAATTGCATTCAAAAATGGTACAATCCTGGCGCTTGTTCGTTCGAACATCAGAAAAAAAGCGTTTCAAATCAAAAACAATCATGTTTGTGTGGGTTTGTAATTAAAGACGCGACCTTGCTCCGATGCATACTATTTTCTACAAATTGAGATCGACATCGTGTCCTGCCAACATGCATCAGTAATTTGGAACAATATTTGAATGCATATTTATTGGTGAGTAGTACTAATTTCGGAGGTGTTCGCTTTTGTTGAGTGTTAATCGAGGATGAACCTATAGTGGCTCTGTTTATGAAAAACACTACCATTGGCCATCTCAGTACGACCCACAACATCACAACCACATCGCAAACGCTCAAAGCCTATAGCCCACCCTTCAGTAATCTTGTTGGAAGAAAGGGTTCGCCGAATCCTCTAAGGTGAAGAGCTGCTTTGGATCTCGTTAATTCCCACTCGTCAATCTGGTCGCTCTATTCTCCAGCCTAGCGGAACCTCAACTCACACCAATTATCGCCAACACGCATCCGAGATTATCACCACACGTGCTAACTTTCACCTAGGTCTCTACGCTAGCACATTTATGACTCATGTTGCTGCTCCACTCACAACACAACGGCACCAACTTGGTTGAGCCCAGAAGTAAACGGTTGTGTCCACATCCTCTCCGGTCTTCTTCGTCAGTGCGGGTAGCAGGGTAGCGCAATCGGGTCAGATTCAACTCAGCGGCTTCGGCGTGTTTTGAGCCCACATTCCGGGGCTCACAGCACCAACTTGGGAGATATCAATTAAAACGATCAACAATCACACTGCAACCATTCGAGTTAAGGTGCTTCCGATTCATCTAAAGACTGCACCTTTGTGATAGGTCAAAAAAACAAGCAAGTCATAGGCATTCCAGGTTCAAGATGGCGCAGTGTCGTGTCTGTGATTTGGCCCTAATTTTTCCTTTGGTGGGATCCTTTCGTCATACTTGCAGTGCGAGTGTAAACACGGGCGGCCAGTGACTTTGAAAAGCAAGACCTCTTTAGATGGGAGGCGATGAGAGGAAAAGGCTAGAGGGGGAGACGACGTGGAGGCCGCGAGCGACTGTGATTACGCCAATTGCCGCATATCCAAGTGCGACCCGCCCCTCCCTTCCAAACCGGCCTTCTGAAGCCACTTTCAGTGGCCTGTTTTGTCTGAATAGGTCCTTACTTTGAAAACACACACGCATACAGGCAACATTTTACGGTTTCCGGCATTGCAGTAAGCACAATGTAGTGGCGACGACATTCCGTGTCGGCAAACGGCCTCCCATAAAGCGCTCTTGATGACCACATAGAGCCGGCGCAGGAGCTTAATTACCGCCGCTCACTCAACCATAATTGGCTTAAGAGAAAACATACACTTGGTGTAAAAATAGACTAGGTAAGTGAGGTAAAAAAACATTAGCAATCAGAGCCAAGTGTTTACCAGTTTTTGATATTCATAAAAGCGAATCCACTGTGACGAATCAAAACATTGACTGATTAATGGTTATATGTATGCAAAATAAAGAACCTTGAAGAACACAATTCACGAAAACCAACCTTGTAACTAAGACTAGAAAGACTCCAGTCAACAGGTCTTGAAGTTACTACGATTGGGGCATAAACCTCAGCCTCTGCTATAGGCAAACGAAGGGCCAACTGTATTGTAGCTCGGGAAGGCGAGTCCTTGAACTGACAATTATTAACAGAACCGGTGGAGAGATTGGCGAGCGAATAGGCTGGGAATTATCACTAATTCACCGGCTAGTAGTAGCTGTATTGGGTTACACCTGCGCGTGTCTGTATGCAAATGCCGGAGGTACAAAGAAGTAGAAATGGACAAAGTCAGCAGGGCACACTCGGTGAGACAATGGTGGGGAATGATGAGCACCTTCATTGTCGCACTTGCTAATCCGGTGCGGTGAGCGATAAGAATTCACGCCTACGGCGCTGTTGGGTGGGTTCCAGGGAAGCTCACTAACACGAATCCAGTTCTGGGCCTTAGTGGATACTGAATAGTCGGCCTTAGGATCGCTGAGCACAAGTGTAGATGACTTAGTATTGCCATGACGACATTGCCAGTTTTAAAACCAAAATGCTACCTTCGCCAACTCGTCGTGACATTTCTCCGAACGACTTGGTTACCGACATCTTGACGACATGGAGTGCGATTCGCCAACACCTCGGTACTGGACCTAAGTACAAGCGATAGTTAATCTTGTGAGAAGGCAAGTGACGTCTACCCCCGAATTGGGTCTTCAGATAATAACCCACATCGACGCGGATCCAGAGTCTAGAACCGCCGATGAAGCAACCTATAGCGGATGTGATGAACAGATAGAACGATTCAGCAGAGAGCAGCACGGCATACTAAGGTTAATTTAATATCAAAGCTTTGCGATTGCACTAGGCGTCCACGCAACAAAGTTTAAGCGGTTGAGGAAACCAAAAAAGGCAGAAAACCCAGTAGCCTTATATAGTTAGGCACCACAGTGCCGTGTAGCCAATAACTAAAACTTAAGCTAAACTTGGCTTGTGCCAACAATTAGCGCGCCTTCCGCAGTCCTGGAATTTAAAGAGCCGTTAAAGAGAACGTTGCACCACTGCTCGCATCTCTTATGCACTGTGTAGACATAAAAATTATCGCTACTTTTAAAACTTAAGCAGAACGTAACACCACCACCGGTTTGAAAAGCATGATGGTGGAGGGAAAGGTCCGTTTTCTCAAAGTGCCTGCTGAGGCGTAAGTAGAAAACATCAGTTTCCAAGTTAGGGGTCCAACAGGTTAAACGTAACGTTTGAGTAGCTTATTCAAATATACACGGAATTAAAGTTGTTGAAGGCGCCAATGTAAGTCCCACACCCACACCGGAACAGATAAATTATGACTGCTGTTGAGGCCCCACCAGAAGCCAAGAACCCAGAAAAGCCTGAAAGGGAAATAGGCCAAGCCGTTTACAAGGCCGCTGAATGTAGACTCGATCAGCCGTAGCTGTTCAAGCATATTTATTGACCGTACAAATGCAAAACATGACACATGAGTTTTTGGATTTTAACGTAGATTAGTGAAGTTGGTTGAAGCATGCAGGGATGGTCCAAGATAGACTATAGTTCACCAGAAGTGGACACGGATACAGGGTCAAGTGGCACAAGAAGCACACGGGGGTGAGTATCCGGAAATGAGCAAACGGTGTTGATGGTAGACGGTCCCCAAGATTCGCAACAAAGTGAACATATTTTGGACTGAATCTTACAGTTATCTTAGGTCTTTTATTTCAAAAAGAGTACTGACAGAAAATAACAGCATACAGCGAAACACCAAACTCTGCACATAATCCAGCATTGAATGTCAACATATCAATTCATTTAAATCAAAAGTCACATTATTGATTCGTTGAGGTACACTGTCATACCCAACACGGTACCAATTTACTTACCCCTAAGGTACACGATCTGGCTCAGACCACCACAAACGCAACACACTATAAACTGTTATTCCCTAATAAGGCCAAATGGTGAAGAGAAAGCAGTAAATCGACTTAAACAATTAATCCGCGTCAACTTTGATTTAAAACGAATGTACTAATTAGTGCGCAACTCCGCCGTTGGGATAAAACGAAACGGGCAAAAAGTCTCCGACATAAGATACATGACCTTCGCATAAAAAATGCCTTTGTGACAGTCCCCAAGAGTGATATGTAAGCACGAAAAAACACGTTATAAGCTTCGAGAAAAAACCAAGGCTTCATTTAAATAAAAAAGTAGCACAAAAGACCCTATAGTCTTGATTTATGTACAGAAACTCATTCAACAAATCGATTACTGGGGTTGGAGTCCTGGGTTTGCAATCGCACCTAATGTTTTTGTTGCATGCATGTAGGCCTCCATGAATTTGGCAGCACAACGATCTAGGCAAACAGATTCGCCCTTAGATAATTCACCATCCTGATACCGCGGAGGGATACATTTCTGCAGGCATGATTTTGTCATATTAGAAAACACCTTCTGCATCATCTCGATTTCAAATATTTGCATCTGTCTTTCAATTGACTGGTCCGCCATCCCAACGTTGAACACTACAGAACACTGGTCAAGTACAATTGTGGTGTGGTGTGGCGTCGGATTAGGGCGCAGACATGTTGGACCACCTGGCCTCAGCCAATCCTGTGTTCCTCTGCGTTCCAATGGCATGCAAGGAAGATAAGCAGCCAACCAGAGTAGGACAAGAATGAGGATTTGTTTTTAATGAGCGGCGTGGGCAGCGTGGTGGACACGGATAAAAGGTGCCTGACGCGTGGCTCTGGCTTCTGATTGGTCAATAAAGCCTGTTCTGTTGTACCGGTCTTTTACCTATTAGGGCTCGGGTATTCTACACAATGCGATTTACCACGAGGAGTCAAAAGGGAGCGAAATGCCAAGTTACTTTAAACAGGGACGTTATCGTATTTTTTAAAAGGTCATTATAGGTGGCATTTAAAAAGCTAAACAATGTAAAAAATCATCAAAAATATAGCCTGAGTAGCAATTAATATGACTAAATTGCTCTGTGTAACAGAAATGAAGAGAATATTAAAGGTTTTATGGGTTCATAAAATGCCATAATTGTCACAAAATTTTTGGCAAAACCTCTTTATTTAGATGTTGAGTAATCAGTGGGTTCAGGCAATATAAATGTTCCATTCCCATCAAAGCCTTAGTGAACTCTTAGCACGTTCTTTAACAGGATATTTATATTACGCAGTAAATTAACCTAGTAATGTTTGTTGTAATCATCAATTTTTTAAATTTTAAAAAACAGACTTTTTCATATGTCGTTAGATGTAACTAGCATGACGTGTAAAATAACCCCATGGAAACGCAAAATAATATGATGGTAAACATGAATACCACCTATTAGAATTTAAATTCCGAGGAATAAACAACAATGGAATCAAATAATCGTAGCTGCTGTTTTTTAGGCTTTTTTTATAGCAGAAGGTGCCTCTGTAGTTGCTGATTGACAAAAAGATTATACATATTGTCATACACAAAATGAATCCAATGTAGAAGCTTTCAATATAACGAAGGTGATTGATTCAGGAAATGTGTGCTAATTGCGCACATACGTAAGTAATCTTTTCATTTAGGTGTTTTTGTAGGAGTGATTTAACCTATTTAGCAAAAGTTATGAGAGCATCAAAAGTACGTTTTGGACGAAGTCACCAAAAATAACGGGTAAAATGAAATGCAGGAATCTCATTTGATTTTTAGTACTGACTGGATTTATTAACCAGCAAAGAATACTTCAAAAGCTTCAAACTTACAAAATTGGTAACATATTCAATGCACACTGTACATTTATTTAAGCAACAGTTATCCCTTACATTTATCCCGATGCAGTTAACAGACCACATCAAGAAAGGAAATAGACTATGGGTCTAATCAGCCAATAGGTGTCTATGAATCTAAAAATGGTTTTAACTTTCGAGATCTAAATAAACAACAAATTTTAAAAAAATTCACTTCAAGTATTTTGCAAAAATTGTAGATTATATGTCAAATGAAAGCACAGCAACCCAAATTGTAGACCTCTTTTGGAGCAGCGGACTAAATCGCTCATAAAAAACGCTTTGTCACTGCAGTGCAATATAAGTTATAAAGTGTAACATGCATGCCGAATCGGGACCCAAGTGACTATGTATTTGATTGTCCGTACCTCTAAAATATAACACCATCAGATGAAAACACAGAACAGTTTAATCTAGCATGCGTTAAGCTGCCTTCAGTGCCTTGATAGGTAGAATGGATTTTGGTGCCTTCTGTAAATACAGAATTTAAACGTGAGAATGTTGATAAACCATTGTCGATGGCTTAAAATAAACCACTTTTGTTGGCATAGAATGAGTCATAGGTACCGCCTGAAAACTTTCATGGTTCGCTGATGGCTTATACTGATATTTATACAATTTAAAAGAGGAAAGGAATTGAATAAATAAGCTGCTAAATAAGAACGTGGTGAGATAGAACGGGTTAAGGGGAAGAAGTTAGGATGTGGTCCTGAAACTCAGATGTACAGACTGGAAGTAATACTGCTCCAATACTCTACTACAGATTTACTCAAATTACGCTGAAAAGACTCAAGCACTGCCAATGATTAACCCTGTACTAAAAAATACAATAGCCGCATTAACGTTGGGCTACACTGATGGCGATAAATATTTATCATAAACATGCGTTGAAAAAAAAAAAATAAAAAAATAAAAAAAATTAATCGACACAACGCAATAATATTAGAGAAGAATTCTTGCATTTTTGAATAAGAATGTGATTATTAAGAAGGCAGCGTGAAAATCTCCCTACCAGGGGCCAAATTTAAAAATTTATTTTAATAGCGTTAAGAGAAATGAGGCCAACCGACATTCCTGCACAGATTATTTCGAAACACTGATAAAAGTTATATTATGTATTATGGCATCGTATCATTGAAGCAATTTTTGTTCTATTCGTTTAGGCCGTTTGCTGCTAAATTTTCCAAAATCAATGAATTATTAGGACACTTTAGCATTAAGTGGACAAACCGATATTTACCGACTAAAATATTTGTATTATAAATTAAACAAAAAATAATAATTACAATAACTTTGCATATTAGTACAAGTTACTTTAGAATCACTTTTGAGTACATCATTGTTTGTTAGATCGAACTGTGTCGGTATGGATCATACTTTTAATCAACGCTTTTTGAGTGTTCGCGCCACGGTGGGGCTATTTTTTCTTGAGTCATGATTGAGGTTGAAATCAAGGGTCACTACGGTCAACTAATTAAGGTTTGTTTTGTTTTTTTTTGTAATTGTAATCTCTTAGGGTTACTTGCGACGAATTATCGAGGATAAGGGCGTTATCGTTTATGCTGATGAGTAAGTCCAGAATCTTAATGATCTCAGTCTTAGTCCTGCGTCAGAAGAAACGATACCATTGAGTGAACTGCGCCTCCCCCCTACGTATGCGTCAGAATCAATGTGAGTAAGATCTTGGTTTTCATGTGGCTACTGTGGATAGGGGTTTGTACGTGTTAACTCTGCATTGTTGAAATTTTTTCCTTTTCAATTTTTTTTCAAATGAATGGCAGCTTTGCCGATAGAGCTACTTGGCCACTATCTACTAACTGTGCTGTACTGCTTTAACTGCAAAACCAGGACATGGGCGATACAATTATTCCTTGCCCCGGCACGTTGCTTTTATGCTTATTTCATGACCAGTTTTCTACCACCAATCACCAAGTAGTAGTGCTTTCATTTCCGAACTCATTGTTTGCTGCATAATTAAATAGACCAAACTTTCATTCGTTATTTAGGACGCTAGCGCCGCAGCTTCGCGTCGAGGCTCTTCTTCCAGTTGCCGTAAAGGAGAATTCGCCCGACAACAGCTTCACAGAGGCATTGGCGAATCTAAAAATATCACAATCTGTTCCACAGACGGCTTCAGCTTCGCGCCTGGCGAACCCGTTCTCTTGCCTCACATGCCCCTCGTGGTGGCCATGTGTGGTTACAAAGGCAGGTTATTTTCTACTGCATTGCTTGTCATCGTTTGCCTAAAATCCTGACAATTTGTAGGCTGTTCGTGTGTTGGAGTCCAACAAACCGATGGCAAAAAACAAAAAAAATTACTAAGACACATACAATTAAGATATATTAGTTTCCGTAGGACTTTATCGCAGGATTTTTTTAAATCTCATCGCCACATGGACGCCTCGTAGCTCAAAATAGAAGTACGCAGGCATACATTTGCAGGCAAAATATAATTTCCCAATAGCAAGCCTATTTCCAGTTGATTCGCGCAGTAAATACAAATTTTGCAAAAAATGACTCGCCTTGTTGTAGTACCTGCATCCATCTGTTGCAGTTCAGTCAACTTCCTATGTGTATTTGTAATGACACATTTATATCTGCAATTATATACGATCCTTGGGCTAAAGTCATGGTTTCTGCAATTCTAATGTTTTCAGGTCCGCGGTGCCCACGTGGTTGTCCAACTGCGTCCAGTTCTACCTGCAACTGACGAATCGGCACCACCTCCACCGAAGGAATATACAGAGCTAGCTGCCACCTTGGCAGCAATGACGGAGATTTGCGAACGGCAAATGCTTCGCCCTGCGTCAGCTCCAGACGCACCTTCTCTTAATTCAGATTCTTTATTCACACACATAATCAATATCCCTCCAGAAATCCTGCCTTAGTAAGTTCGAATCCGTCTCTCGCTTCGTATCTGCATTGTTTAGACATAGGTGTAAAATCCTCAGGTGAATCTGTCAGGCAGACGATATTAATTCCAAGTGGTGAATCAATTTCTCAGTTTTGTAGCCTAACCAGTTAGCACCAAGTTTTGTTCCTCGCTACATCGTCTTTTCGCATGAAGTCAAAGCGTAGACTGTGTGACCCTTTTGTTTCCCTTAAAAAAATTTAATTAGTGAATTTGAACAGATTTCAGGGTGTCGTGTAGGCTTCTAGTGCTTATTCGTTATTTTCTGGCTCGTGTAGGGCAGATCGCGGTTGTTTTCGCAAGTGTATTCCTGCCTATTCCACACATATATGTAGCGCATTTCTTGTTTCCCAGTCACACTGTGTTGCGTCATCTCGGTTCCCAGATTCATTCCTCCGGTTTGTCGATCAACTGTGAGGTCTTGACTACTATCGCCTTGTGACCCAATTCAATTCCGATTGGGCTTTGGCGTTTTTTCTCGTTTTTGCTCGCTGCTGGGTATTTTATAAAACTTTTATATCATTAGAATTTACTTGTCGTCGTTCTGTCGTAAGTGGCATATAAAAAGCTAATTTATTTACTGACGTGTCTTTGCTGACATAGCAAAGGCTTTTAATCCAGTTTGTTAATTAAATTATATTTCTACATGAAAATGTTAGTTATCTGCATTGAAAACGAAATCTGTTTGTAGTTTTTGCCCACTGCTACTTATCCCTCCATTGCCGTTTTTGTTTGGTGTTACGGGCTCTTTGGTAACGGCTTCGTGGCAGTTCTTGATGGTAATCATTTCGATTGCCCATCAGCCTGATTTCGCTACACAAGCAGATGGTGAATTATCGGTTTCTATTTAGTTTGTGGCCTAACTGTCAAATACAATTTAACTCACATTCTCGTCCACAAATATCTGAAAACATTCCCACAAAGCGTTGTGGCTGTCACAGAAACAAAGCATATTGCACTATACAGTCGTGGAGCTTATACTGAGCTTCGTAACTATGAGCATTAGATGGAACTGCTGCAGTTCCGTTTCACATATTTGATTTTCTCTTCATGTTTTCGGACGGGTAACCTCTCACGTGATTTTGTAAGGAACTTAAAATCTTAGACCACAACTATTTCGAGAAATCGATAGGGGAACTGGCTGCCAAAATATGTATTTTGTTTCCACAGTGCCTCCGATACCGCCGTCCACGAGTGCATGCTTCGTCACTGTGGGGGTCCCGCCAGCATTACCTTCGAGAAGGACCATCTGGTCATCCTGTCTCCGTCACAGGAAGTAATTCGTGTTGCTGGTCTACTAGAGGAGATTCATATTCGAATGCTCCGACAGAAGTGGGGTATTTTGCGTTACATCAATCAAACGAAGAAATTCCACGACGTAAGATATCTATGCTCGAGTGAATGTGTTTCTTTTTTACTTGTGAAGTGAAAGCACAGAAAAACAGTAGTCTCATTATCAATCAGCCTAAATACGCATCTACGTTATTTACATTCTACCTATGCAAGCGCGACTGTGTCGCATATTACCAGGTAACTTTGCTCTTGTGTGCGTATGGGTCAACCTAGTCAACTTCAGCGGTTTTGCCAACGTGGTTCCTAGAATATATATTTTGTCTGCCCGTGATTGGTACGTATTTCACTGTTCTTTTGCCGAACCAAAATAATCTAAATTTGTATATTCAGACCTCAGCCAAGGATGGATCCTCAGCTGGAAGTGGCAAGGATGGCTTGGGAGGAAAACCCTGGTCTTCTGTTCCTGACAACTACTTTGTAGAAGTATTCGATGTCCCCTCTTCCCTAATGGGCTTAGCCATCGGGCCGCGTGGGGCCAACATCAATGCCGCCCGTGCAATTCCTGGCGTTGTCCGGATTGATGTGGACGAGGCGCCGCAACTAAGAAATGGCACTACTGCTGAAAACGAGGAGCAGACAGGCTCTAGATCTGCCTCCTTGGTTCACAATGAACAACATGTGGCTCACTTCACAGTAGTCGCTGAGGTAAGTCTACACATTTTAGGCGGACATCTCCATCACCTGACTATCTGGTAGCTGTGGTGCTCACGATTGTTACTTATGCAAGACCATGATATACAAAAGGCCTTTTTAGAAAGCGGCTTAGGTTGAGACGTGTAAATGAACTGTCTGAGAAGTAAGATAGCTACTCTATGGCCTCACTCTTGACTTGCTACTCGTCTCAGGCATCATGTGTGATTGAACGTGTTCTTTACTTTTTTTAGACGGATGAGGCAGCTAAATCCGCTCGCTCAGCCTTGGAGTTTTGTAGGCTGTGCATACTTGTGCCGAAACGTCTTATTGGTCGTATTGTTGGCAACCGGACGGCGAATATTCTCTCTATCAATGAGAAATCTGGAGTGAAGCGCATCAATCTGGAAACAAACACCGAGTTTCTTCCCAAACATGTAGACTCGGAAACCACTGAAGATGGGCGTCCTCCAACTTGCATCAGGGTTAGTATATTTGCACAAACCCAAGTAACCGTCGAAACACAATCATTGGCTTGTAAATCGGGTGTCGGCCTAAATGCCCAGTCTTCACTCTCTTAAACTGCATTGTTTTGAGTAGTGAGCATATGTAGGTAGACACGTGCCTGCAATGTAACGACGCAATGTCTATTGCAATCACTCGCTGTTCAAAATGGTTCACAATGCCTCGCAGTTAGGACGAATGCTATCCTTTTTCAGAAATCTACATGAGTATTTGTGTAACGCTAGTTTCTGTTCTTTTAAGGTTGAAGACATTCATCCTGACCTAGCGTCGCCTTCCGAGAAAGATGTCGAAAGCGGATTTTTCTTAGTCGGTTCTCGCGAGTCTGTGGATACGGCACGTCTGTTGATTACTTTCCAAATTAACTGCATCTTTGACTTGGAAAGACTGGAGGTTAGTTGAGTTCTGCTGTCTTCTCTTGTATCCTCTTTAGTTTTTTTTCGTCTGTTTGGTGTTCTGTATGTTATATGGGGAGCATTATTCGAACTCGGCTTGATCGAATTTGAGAAAGTTTACCTGCTTATTCAAAATCACTCGAAATTGTTCCATATTTTCATAGCTCATTGTGTGGTTTTGGGTTGCTCAATGGACTTGGCTTTTTTCTCAATAGTGTGAGAAGTATGATCTCCTCCGGGAGTTTCCTCCGCAGCGAGGGGGACCCTTCCCCGGACCCCAGCACGACTCACACCACCAACACTTGGAAAACGGTGGTCCATCTCGTGGCGGTGCCCGTGGTGGCGGCAACTCGTATCCTCCGCGAGGCGTTGCAGCCGGAGACCCTCATGACGATGCTCCACGGGGTTCTGGCGGCGGTTATGTGAGTCCTTCACTTGTCTAACACTCCTACGTTTTATGAATCTTCACCTCGCTATTATTGGTTCTCAGATTAATTTGTCTCTACAACGCAACCTCTACTCTTCTAATAGCTTATTAATCCATTTGGACGCTTTAATTTATGGTGTTCTCTTTTGTGTTCTGTCCAGTAGAGGTTTTGCCGTTAGTTTAAATTGCCTCTCTAACAGCAACGTTAAACGAGATGTTGATTTTGGACAAGTTAAATGTTATCGCCTAAGAAAACTTTCGCATGTTTTGTCAGCCTGGTCGTGGTGCTGGACGACGTGGTGGTCGTCCTCCTCCTCGCTCGTCCGGTGATATGTCGGATGGTCATCAGGGTGGATCGCCTCGTGAGGGGTCAATGGAGCCCGTGGAAAAGGTCGAGGACGCAGGGCGTCGAAGAAACGGTCGCGGGAACCGTCAGCGTGGACGTGGTGGTGCTGTGCGTGGTCGTATTGGAACGGGAGTTGACGCCAGTGCAACAGTTGTCGACGAATGTAACGGAGGCGACAGCTCTTCCAATGCGTACGAAACGTTTTCATGTTTGTCTTAGTAAATTGACTGTTGTGTCACAAGTCACTCTGTGCTCGGATATCTCAATCTTAATTTCAGCTGGCTTTAGCTACTGCAATCATTTCTTCCAAACTTGTACGTTCGTCGTTTGTTGTTATTCCCACATACCTGAGGTGTCTTAGCCCGCTTCTAGTTTAAACAGTACCGAGTAGCGCAGGCTGAGTCCTTGTATTGAAGTGATCCACAAATGATTCTTGTGGACTAAAAACTACAGTTTTGTGCTCTAAATGTGGTCGCACCACGTCGCAACTTTTCCCATATCTTAAATCGGCTGATTTTTTTACCTTTTGGCTGTGTGCTGCAACAGGTTTCACTTGGGTTGGAAAGCCTTCATGGCTTAACCGCTGTCTGATCTGAAGTTCCATTTGACGCAATCAATTTTAATTAGCCATGTGGTCAAATAAAAGTGCTGATTATAATGCGACTTAGATCTCTGTTTGATTTCGCTTCAGACCGGATTACACCGATTCCAAAAAGGAGGCTCAAAATGAATCAAGCGGCCCTGCTCACCAAAACGGCAAACGCCATCCCGTGAATGCAGGTCCGGCCTCCAAGTCACAGAAACAGTAGTGCATCGCAGGGAACAGGTTTCGACGCTCTTTACGTCATCTTCGTATTCCAATCATCCTTTCGCGTCGTGTTACCCCACCTATCACAATAATGGATGCATTTTCTTTCAAACAGCGAACTCCAATTTCTAATCGAACCCGCTAAAGCTTTGGTTCCTGCTTACCCAGTCTCCCGCTCCCTCTTCATACTCTCCTTTTCCTCAACACGCCACTTGCTGTTTTAGTGCCTCTCGTTTGTGAGCGGAGCCTTTGTTTTTTACAACCGCTACTGTTCCCACCATTAGCTCCGTTCCTTCCCCCTGAGATCTTAAGCCCCGACCAGCGCTTCCCGGTCCACCCGCTCCTCCCGTTTTCATTGTTTCTTAAAAGAGAACCAAAAGAAAATTGTTTGACCAAAAACCTCGTTTTATTTGGGGAATCGCTGGGTGCGAAGTTTAGGCACCCCGTCTTCTCGTGTTGTTAGTTTGTGGTTCAGCAAAGCTTTTTTAGAGTTGCATCTTGTACTTGGCGATACTGGAGTGGTGAGCCTTTGGTTATCTTCGAGTTGAGCATCGTCGTAAATTTCGTGATGAAGTAGCCTAGCGTAGTTCACGTCAAGCTTGTTTTGGTTAGCTGCTCGCAGGTACGATGTGTGTAAAATGCATGCAGGTAGTTGGGCAGTGTGTTGCCACAGCCTTGTTACGCAGAAAGTAGAGATTTTAAAAAAATACATGGAATTCATTAGCCGTCGGGTGGTTACCCTTAGGGAGATGCTGAAGTCTAGGCTTCGTAAGCAGTATTGACATCATATAATTGTAGTCGCTTTTTTTCACTATGCGGTCCAGCCGTTGGTTGTAAGTCTTAAACAGCTGTAGAAATCTGCCAAGACATTGTCAAATTAGTATTCCAACTGGAGTAGCTTTGTGGTGAATTGGGTCAAAAATATCTTTTTACGCAGACTAATTGCTAGGCATGCCGTGTGTGTTTGTGAATTAACCAAATCGTTATGCCAGCATTCACCCTTCGGCTCTACAGCGAGCCACGAAACGCGCCGCTCGTCGTGTACGCCAGTCTGCGGTTATACAAACCAAATAGAACCGCCTCCGCAGCCAATTTAAAACATTTGCGGTAGTTTTCTCTCACCCGTCTGCGCGCATTTCAGTGACTGGCATGGCAGGCTATCTGCTCCACGCCGCACTCGGCACGTACTGACAAGTTTAGTTAGACCGTCAACTGTGTGGCTTGTAGCAAAAGATTTATTTCAGCCAAATATTTTTGGTGGTCCTCATTATTGTAAAATGCCAGATCACGTCCCAGGGTATCATTGTCAATGTGAAAAGAGTGTTCGCCATCGAAGCCAGTCCACTTGGAGGAGGGAAAGCTTGAAAACTGCTCCCAGTTTGTTTGGTTTGATGTCATGCCCCTTGCGGTATGTCGATGTCGCTGAGAGAGGTCGCTGGTTCGATCTAGGGAAATAGCGATCTGGGTGGCCTAACGGAAGTGGAAGCATCTGTCTGCGCTTTCACCCTCCTACTCAATTGCGAAAAATTTTCACTTTGATGTTTATGAATGTAGGATCTTATCTCAATGTTGGATATAATTGATCCCTCGGGTCGTGTAAAAGGTACAATTTGTCGTTTGGGTTTGCTGTTTCAGACCGGACAGTGGGCAAAAGAAATCTAATCAATCCTGGTGGTCATAGTGGTGAATTCATAAAACCCCAGCATCTGAAAAAGACCCCTTTTCCCGGCCGCTGAGGAAGTGAAATGTCCGTCTTATTCCTTGCGTTTCTTTAAAATCTACCCGTGGCATTATCAAACCGACAAACTACTAGGCTGGTAAAATTGTGTTGGCTACATGTACTCTCGATCTTTCCCAAGTTAAATCTCCCCATTCCAGTAAATAGCTGCAGATTTTCAGGTGGAAATTTTTGTTGCATGTAGGATTTCATGCCTGTGTCAACAATTTATTGATTACAGTTGGTAGGTAGCTTGACGTACGTCAAGAGGTCTTTAACCAGCAAAACACGAAGATTGCTTGTAAGCAGGCGCGTAGCCGAAATTCCTGAAAATAGTGCTGTTTGGCTTTCTTTTAATGCAGGCGTGCGCCTTCATATGTGGACTGGTGGTTCGTTGGCGTAAGGCGGTGGTGTCTGATAGCGTGTGCGAGTGCGAGCGTGTTCGCAGCCAATGAGTCATGCCAGCACTTACAAATGCGCCTGAAATAGCTAGCTAGCACCCACATCGTCCAGTCAAAACAGATAAATGATGCATTGCATTTTTCAGATTCCACGTGATGTCTTCAACATCCAACAGCACTCTAAAGGAATCCGACATCCGGGTACTAGCCCATTCGTTGCGACCTCATTAACTGAATAACGACGTTTGCCGACCCCTCGATGCACGATAAAGATAAGTAAAAACCAGTGTGAACGAAGCAATCTTTCATATCAAACGATGAATCGTGACAGATAGGCCCAAATTCGATTCCATCTGACCACGTCAAATACTGCGAAAGTGATGGAATAATTGGATCTCTTTGTTTAAGGTACTACTTTTCTCTTACTGACCAAGGATTGCGTATAAGAGCTCTCCACTCAACTCCAGTGGCTGAAGGCCGTTTAGCACTCGCCTGTCTGCGGGGGGGGGAGGCATGCATGTAGCTACGTTAAGTCCTGTCTAGCGGCCAGTTCGAATCAATAACGAGTAGGCGCCAGCGGGGCGGCCGCTTTGCATGACTAACGACGAAACGTGCTGCTGTGTGCTGAAGTCAGGCTTACCTCTGAGGTGTCACGTTTGAGCTGATAGTGCTAAGGTGTTATAAATGTGTTCATTCCTTATGATGTTCAAAGCCGCTTTGATTCATGAGTTGCGGAAAGCAACAACGTGCATGGCACGCCCTACAAGTTATCGACGCAGTTAGATTATAGGCTTATGATGCAACTCTGACCCAATTGCATGCAGCACAATTTTATACTGTTTTGAAAACTACTATCATCCTAAGTGCTCGTAAGCCGTAATTTTACTCGGAAATTTCACCATCCTCTTCTTTAGCCTGTCTGATATGTTCGTGGATGGGTTTGTTTTTATTTGTGCATCAGATCAAGGACACATGACCATAGGCAACAACTAACACTGAACAAATAAACTGGTAATAGCCCATAATCCGGTCTCTAAATCCAACTACGACCTATTAGCTAACCGCCGGTAGATGCCATTTGGTTAAGTAACTTGTTCAAGGGCATGCCTTCCGTCTGAAACACTGTCTCACTTTATGAAGTAAAAAAAATGTCACAGAAAACGTGGTAAACAATAGCAGTCATGTTATAAAGCTGCTTTCAATCTAACTACTCCGCGACGAGTTCCGACATATGTAACTCCATTTCGGCTAAGATATACTTTGATGCCAATTCCTCCAGGTATTTGTCCAATCACCTTGAGACCACTTTGATTGGGCAAACTTACTGGCAAACAAAGGTGTTTTAATCCTGCAAAATTATTGTTTTATCAATAAAAAAAGTCGAGAAATTGACTTTTCTCAGAATGCTTGCATCACAACCGTTTTTAGAATACACTGCGGGTGGCCTTGGGTTGGTAACATATGTAGACTGAATGCACTTTTTTAATAGCCACGTGATCTTTAAGTTATGTAAGCTTAAGTAAATCCCGTCCAAGGCCACTGTACTGAAGCTATTGTGTGTTATATTTGCAAGCACCATGGGGAAGAGCAGTTGGTGGGTGCCAGAGACAGGACGCGCGCCATCTTTGCCGATGAGAAAGTGCTAAATCAGTTACTAAATTTTAAATGGCATACGATTTCGGTGGTAGTTTTCTTGTACGGCCAATCGGCCTAATTCGTCGTCTAGTTACATCCAAAAAAACGGCGTTGGGCAGACTGGCATGCCCACACACATTTTAGTTTTCGAAGGCTGTGTGCTATTTTTTACAAAATTGTGCTTTATTTTGCATGCAGACCACTAAAAGGGCAGTTATTGCTACGTTTTCTTGATTTTATGTACACACCTCTTTTGAAACACTCTAGTCCAGTTAGTCATTCGTGTTGGGTTTTGCAGACGGCCATGGGTGTTAAAACCACGTATTTAGAAACCTTGAAAGCTGTCATTATCAGCCCTCAGTCGCGGGTGTGATGCGGTAGCTTGAACATCACGATAAAGCTGGATGTAAGCAATGTTGTTATTTGCGAACCTTAAGACATTCGGTATCTGATAAGGTGCCAACCCTGCATGTTGAAAACTAGTCACTGGTTTGTCGCTGACACGACTTCCCACAAGGGACAGAAGCTGTCGGAATGGATAGGGTGTGAATAGGATACGAGTCCATTTGGCAGAGTTGGATTGCGCTGTGTGTGGAGCAGGGCATTGCCTTTAGCCTGAGGTGCGTGCGTGCGCGTGTATGAGTTATGTGCAGTGTTGGCAACGTGTAGCTTGGTGACGATACAGGGATTAGGATCTAACATGGCGGTTTAGTGTCTGCAATGCATGGGTGCACGAACTTAGCCGACCAGACTCTTGTTAAAGTAAAATAAGTTCTTTTTTGTGACAAATTAGTCTTTGCCTAGCAGTCATCAACATCTTAAACTCTTAAACAGACGACCCTTTCTCAGGCATGTCACAATCAGACAGAAAAGTGCTGGTAATCTGAATGGCTAGTGTAAATCAGGATCATACTGCCTTCCGGCAGTCTTGCACAGCCATGCATATTGACCCGTTTTAGACAGTTCACTTCGCCGTCGCACGTAAACACACACACACTCTTCGTCGCACATCTGCGTTCAGGTATCGTCAAAACTGGGTGGCCATGCCAGGCCCTTTTGCACGGCTTTGGCTCCGCATCGTGTTCCCCATTGAGTCAAGCAGGCTGCCCGCATACTTCCATTGCGTGTCGCTTTCTTTCTTCTATCCACCTTCCAATTCAGCCTCTGTTGGAGAACACAACACTCGTCGAAGGCAGTAAACAGGAATCGTGTTTTCCGGACAATGTAAAGCACGGGCTTGCGTACATTCTACCACTGGTTC
This sequence comes from Mesocestoides corti, assembly GCA_900604375.1. Classification (NCBI taxonomy): domain Eukaryota; kingdom Metazoa; phylum Platyhelminthes; class Cestoda; order Cyclophyllidea; family Mesocestoididae; genus Mesocestoides; species Mesocestoides corti. Next base: position 82,725 of record UXSR01000092.1, read on the forward strand.
AACAATCAAGTATATCGGATTATGACAACAAGATAATTCAAGGGATCGAAGTGAAATCACAGTTGATAATAAGGCGTGAAAGTAGCTCCCGGGTTGACCAACTTGAAGCAAATTTTTAGAGGAGATGCGGAAAACTGATAGCAGATCGGGTAATTCTGAATTATCATGCAATGGCGATGATCAAGCCTATCCCAGATTGCAGCGCATTCCTTAATTTTGCCAGGACTTCTAAAATGAGACAGATTTAGTCATCCAGTGATTTGTTTTTAATTGGTTTTGTGTTCTCAGTAGCTGCGTACTAATTAAACACATCAGTAATTTAGGAAGTTAACTTAACTGTACCAGGAACGTGTTGCTTTATGCACCAATAACTGATCCCCGTGGATGAGTAAAGGTCGTAAGCAACATGAACTTTTACAAAATGCACTTGGCTTAAGGTGCGTAGTTTTATCTTATTACCAAGAAGCGAAAATCAATAAATTTAATTTGACACATTGACTTGAGATCAAATAATCGAGGTTAAGGGCATTCCATGCATAGGTAGGGAGTAACATTCGTGAGTACATCGCGTGCGGGAGTGTTGATACGCAAAAAATACTTCAAATCGGTGATGCATTTATACTGGAAATGGTGCAGTTGACGGGCAACTGACCCCTATTGGCTAATTGTGCCTTGTTGTCACTGTAGTGGCGTCGTTATTTGCATTGAGCCACAAATGAATAATTGTCGAAGATTTAAGATGGTCCAAAATCAAGGCCTCTGATGCAAATTTTACATTCCCGCGGAAATTTCTTATGTGGAAAGGATTACCACCTTTTGGTAACCTTAAAGGGGCTGTGGTTTTTCGCTGCAAGCCTCAAGCAGAAACGTGTCATTCGTGGTGACACAAAAATGGCGCCTGCATCTCCTGCAAGCCGTCACGAAACTAACGTCTCGACTGCGTGAGCTCAGCACCCAGGGTGAGGTGCTAGTCAATCACACATTGCCACAACCCGCAATTAGCATTAGTTTCGCTAACCCCACCCTTTGCAAATCCCGCATTTGATGAGAAAGAATGACACATTTAGCAGTTACATTTTTCATTGTCTTTTTTCAAAAAAGACTTTGAACTTGACGAATGCACATTTTATTCGTGGCTTGAATTACAAAGCTGTCAGACTCAGTACAAAGCACTGAACTTTAAATGCTCAAGTCATGAATTGACACATAGATTAACGACTTCTAACTTAGCTGGCCAAGTTTGCTAAAATCTCGTCAAACTACACGGTAACCGTTAACAATTCAATGAACTGCTAAACTGTGGGGAAGCTGGATTTCCTTGCGGAGTTACCACGATGTGCATTTTAACAGTCGATTGCATAACATTTACACTGAAGATGCCGTCATTGTAGAGATATTTGTGAAGGCATTACATTATTTGGCCTCTCAAATGTACCCTAAACTTTGTGTAAAATAGGCTGTGAATCGCTTTAATGCTCACTCGTTAATCCAATTGCTCCCTCTTTTCGCAGCATGTTGCCAGCCGCGCGGATCCTCAACTCCCCCCTCATTCGCACGAAAATTTATCTTGGAAAATCCTCACACCCAGGTCTCGATGTTAGCTCATCTATGACTCACACATCTGAGATGTAAAATCACAGGCGCAAATGCCACCCACGACACAACGACATGAACTCGGTTGAGCGCTGGAGTAAACGGTTGTGTCCACGTCCTCTCTAGTCTTTTTCTTTATCATAGTAGCGTGATCGGACTAGAGTTAATTCAGTGGCCCCGGCGTGGTTCAAGACCACGTGCTGGGGCATTGCTAGACTGTGATCATGCCTCCTGATTAGAAAACTGAGTTGCTTGGAGATGTTCATGCTGGCAGTCTGGTTAATCAAAAAGATTTACCTTGGCAGTTCATACTAAACTGCCCATTCGCATGGCGCGTACACCACTACTTAAATTTCTACTTTTTAAATTAAGAGTAGAATTAATTTCTAGCGTAAGCTTGCATACTTTTCTGGCGTAAATTTGTCCACTTACAAGATAGGTAAGCGACCATTTCAAGTTGTTACAAGTGACTAGACAGATTTTAATCTCACTTATAGAACATGCAGACTAAAATTTAAAGTTGTTGTGCCCTTTGGACATCAAGGTCAGAAGTCAACTTATGTGCAAAGTACTTCCAACTGATTTAATGGGTTTCGTAATGCACATACTAGACGTCTGTTTACCAATTAGTAACAACCAGACACTAGTTGTTTGGCATCGCAAAATTTCCAGGTTCCAGCTTGATTGCATCCGGAAATGTGTGAAAAATTTTGAGAATGCAGAGTTTGAATTACGAATTAAAAGTATGCTAGCACAGCAATACGCAAATGGGATTTTGTAAGTTAGAGTACGTTTAAAGCAGTTTAATTGTTGAATAAAAACACGACATTTGGCTCATGGTAAGCATGTCAAAGGGATTTGTACTTGTAAAGGTTTTAGTAATTGAAAATACACTTTAATACGTTAACATCAGGATTCCAAAAGTCACCCGTGAAAGTCTAATGATCATTTTCCTCGTAAAAACCAAACCAAAAACCTAAAGAGAAAGGTTGAACAGATGCCTCGAGTGAAGCACCTTATACAACGTACATGTCAGCTAATATAAGCCAGTTTTGGCTTCCACTGCAAGCTAATTTAAGCCTCTAAAGCACGTCTCAGGCGACATCTGAGATCACGGCTAGACCATTCCTCTAAATGGTAGGATCTCGTTTGTGCCTCTCACGCGTTTGTCTGCCATTAAAACGTACCCTTACTAGGACCAGGTCTG
>UXSR01000093.1:0-85032 GCA_900604375.1 Mesocestoides corti
GCCAATAATTTGGAGGCAAAGTTCTTCGATCTCGATGAAGCCTAGGCTATCATCAAACGTGCCAAGTCGTTCCAACCCTACACCCCCACATACCTACCCTTACACTATCCAAACCTCACCTGTAGCACACAATTACTCTAGGTATCCTCCATCTGCTCCTCTACCCTAACCCACCACCATTCCCCTCTACTCAGACAACATTTCAATACCTCCGACCCCCTATTCCTCCCCAGAAACCCACATCTGTTTATGACCCTGACCCCTCAAAGTGCGGCTGCTGCAAACTCTTCGGCAAGGCGGCAATACGCTGCGGACATACCGGAGCAAGTGAGTTACCCTTCCCCTCAAGCTCAGTTCTCTTTACCGAATCTTGCGCTCAAGCGGTCCAAGGTCGCATGAAGTCTCATAAGTCTACTTTCCTCATTACACGGTGGCAGCCGTGTCTATATTCAATCTTAAGTTCCCCGCCATTACAAATGTCCTAGTGTCGATTTCTTCCACCCCATTGGTTCTTGCAGCGAACAGTCCCAAACTGAACACCTCAGGACTAGTTATGGCCCGTTTTAATTTTGGTTAGATCAAAGCCCAACATTCTTTTTTTGTTTTTACGGATCGATGATGGAATGTCATCCTAGGTGCGACTTCATACCTACTCACAAGTATGTCAACGACTGCTCCACGGGCCAGGTCGGTCGTGTACAACCGGAACCTACACCCCAGGGCTCGACATTAAAGTTATTAGCTCCCCATCCAAACCCACTTTGATAACTGACAGTCCTCTTTCCGGCATTCCACTGGATAGTTGCTTCCAATTAAATAAACTTCTGGCACAGTTTACCGACGTGTTCAACTAGGCAGGTCAGGACATCGGAAGACCTAACGTCATTCAGCACACAATAAACACCGGTGACGCTCCCCCACAGAGAACACCCTTACGACGAATACCTGTACACTTCCGTGCAGACCTGGATAACCTCATTGACGACCTCCATCGACAAGGCGTCATTATTCCGTCACCCTCCCCATGTCAAGAAGAAAGATGTCTCCCTCCGACTCTATATCGACTATCGGAAAATTAACGCAGGAACATTTAATGACTCTTTTTTCCGCAAATGGACCATCTCCTTAATGCTCTAATCGGATAAAAGTATGTCTCTACTCTTGACCTCTCCAGCAGTTATTGGCAAATAGAAGCGGATCTAAAAAACCGGAAAAAGGACCACTTTTGCACTCCCCTCTGGCGTCTACGAATTTTGTGCTCTCCCCATGGGCTTAGCCAACGCTGCAGCCACCTGTCACAGCGTAATGCAGAAAGTCTTCCCAGGCCTCCTCCAACAAAATGTCTGGTCTATCTCGACGAAGTCATAGTGTTCGGCTCAACTGAGAAGGAGATGCTGGACAACCTAGCTGTAGTCCTTTAAAGATATGGACAGGCAGGTCTGGCCATTAACACAAAAAAGTGCTGCTTCCAGCAGCAATCAACCAAGTTTTTCGGACACATGAGTTCAAAGTCTGGAGTATCTGCAGATCCTGAAAAAAATTAACCTAGTTAAGCAATGGCCCACTCCCACCTCCCCAGACGAAATGCGTTTGTTCTTAAGCCTGACTGGCTACTACCGCGCCTTCATCCCCGCGTACAGCTGTATCGCATTTCCCCTACAACGACTTACGGAGAAAGGCAGACCATTCGACTAGTCATCAGAGTGCAAAGTGTCCTTCACACAATTTAAACAGGCACTAAACGCGGCCCTCATCTTTATGTTCCCGAATCTAGATCCCAAGACACCACCATTCATATTGGACACTGACGCTAATAGCCATGCCACAGGTGCAGTTTTATCCAAATGCGGAACCGATGGCGCTGAAAACGTCATAGCATACGCGAGCAGTGCCATAGATAAGAAGGAATGCAATTACAGCACCACCAGACGCCAGCACCTGGCAATTGTTGCGTTTGCTAAGCCCTATGTGATTCGATCTGATCATCAGAAATCACCTAGCTGTGGAGTTTTAAAGAACCGGAGGGTTAACTAACCTGGTTGCAGAAGGCTCTAGTTGACTTTGACTTCCAATTAGAATTATATTCCGGGTAGAACACGGCAATTCAGGCGCTCTTTCTCGTCTTCCATCCCTTTAATCGATTCCCAATACCCCAGATAACGTCAATATCATAACAATACAAATTAGGCCAAAATACAAGCAAGAAGACTTGAATACAACTCTAATTTACGACAGAGAACGTCACGGCCAACCCAAACCCTCAGCTAAAGAAATGCGAGGCCAAAACCACGGCGTCCACTTCCTGTGTTCCTTCTGGTGCAACCTCTTTCTCAGCGACGAGGTACTTTATTTCCAATGCGACACCAACTCCCCCGTTCGTCTAGTGGTTCCTCGATCAGCAGCACGCGCTGTCCTCACAGAACTTCTGTTGGGGATCCACGATTCCCCAAGATTGGTTTCTGATTCTATTTACATTAATTTACTAATATTTGTTTTGTTACGCTTTTTATCAAGTAAAGGTCAACCATGACTTGAACTAGTTTCGTTTTCATTTTCGATTTTACCGCTCCTCTGCGCGTGGCTGACGCGAATAAAGCTCTCTACTAGAGCTCTGGCCTTGTTCTTATATTAGCCTGGGAAGGTCGGTTCTAGCTTCATCAGGGGATCTGGTACCGTTATTTGAGTGGTCTTCTCTTTTGTTACGGGAAAACGTAACACCTTCACAATCAGTTGAGCCACCCCAATCAAGGCAAATTAGATAGGGCAGCTCGCTAACGCTTCTGATCACTGGAAATTAAGCGTGAAGTTCGTTTCGTTAGTTCCTCGTGTTCCGCCTGTTTTCCACTAAAAGACTCCAATCACCGTCTCACGGCCCCGCTTCAGTCAGGTGTCTCGGAATACGTCAACCAAAGTGTAGGCATCGACGTTATGGGCCCATTTCCACAATCTCGTCTGGGGGACAGGTACCTCCTGGTCATGGTCGGCTTCTTTTCCAAATGGGTGAAAGCGGCTCCCCTTTCCAACCAGAAGGCGCGTACCATCGCCGATGCCATCTTGTCCTACTAAACCTTTTGCTTCAAAGATCCAGACTCCACTCATCCCAATCAGGGACCCAATTTCGAGAGTCTGATTTTTAAAGAACTCTCTGAGGCTATGAACTGCGTGAAAACGCGTACAACTTCCTACCACCCCAGGGGTAACGGTCAAACTGAAAGGACTTACAGATTCCTCGTTCATTTCCACATACAAAAATGATACCTCTGACCAGCTCATCTTACATTGCCTACATGTGTACAGTCCACCAGTCTATTGGAATCTCCCCTGCTCTCTTGACTTTCGGTCACGAACTCCAAACCTCCTTCATTCTACAGTTCCCTCCCCGACACTCATCACCACAGATTCCCAGTGAATATATTGCACAACTTGTAGACATTCACCACACCGCATCGACAAAACTTACACACCAGTCAAGAACACCAAAAACGCTTCTTTGATCGCATGGCCCACGGAGCACCCTATCAACCAGGGCATGAAGTCTGGTTTCACCAACCCTACCCAAACCCCGGCAGCAACTTGAAGCTGGACAAACCCTTCTCAGGCCTTTTCGTGGTCATCCAATCACTCGCTAACCGCACCTATCGCATCCGCCCTCTGAGTCGGTAAAAATTTAAAAGTATGCTGTTTGTAAAACACAAAAACTATTTTTTAAACTTACACCGAGGCAGTAATTCTATTTTGATTTGTTTTTGTGCATATTCCTGATAAAATATACTCAAAATAATTCGTTAAATATATGAATAATTGCGATTATCAATGACTTGTGTTGAAGCCATTGGCTAATGCTACATCTGTCATGGTATGTTACAGAAAAAGCAAACATTTGTATTAAGTAACAAAAGTTTACTTTCGTTTGACTGCAAAGTAATACACAATCCACTAGAAAGATAAACCCAAACTCAGTTTTGGTTCTATGGCAGTTAATAATTGGAAATAAACGCCTTTTGTGAAGTTCCTTCGAAATAATAAATGACTGCTACACACGGGCGATTAATATCCACAAAGCTAGATATAAAACAAAAGATCACAAAACGGAAAGAACACCAGAAAAAGTGCGTGACACATAAAATGACCCTCATATTTCTCTGACAATGTTCGTGTTGATTCTTCTAATTTGTTCAGCTAGTCTATCAAAAATATGCAGTACATTTTATAATATCGTGAGCAAAATCGAGGACTCTGGACGAATTGGTAGCTTTGTTTGTAAAAGGTGAGTGCTACTAACTATACAATTTGTGAACTTCAAATACAGTAAAATGGACACATGCACCGTTTATATGATCTTTCATTGTAAAGTGGTAGTATTAAAAATACAATTGCCAAGAACTGGGTCATCAATTATATATTCACAAGGATCTTAGACAAAGATTTTTGACTCAAAATTAATTTTCTATGTTAAATTCAAAACGTTTTATGCGAAAATAACATGATTTTTAATTTGTTTTCAATATGATAGTAAAGCTAGTAATGTTATCGTTTAGGTACACTTCACCAGCGTTCTTACTAAATTCCTGAAAAACGAAAATTTCAGTGACTTGTGCCTGCAAATAATTTCCGTCTAGATGCGTATCTACCAAAATTCTAAACATTGCTTTTCTTTTCCAAAGGCATTTGTACTTTTCACATCTACATGATAGCAAATAATATTAGACTTTTTATGAAGCCAATATCTTGGTAATCTCAGGTCTCATGACCTTACTGCACACTTTTAAACATAGTTTCTTTACTTCTTTAAATTTATGCAGCTAAGAGTAATAAGTTGTGACTACATAATTAGATTTGACTGTAAGCACTGTGTTAATATTCACTTCAAGGCCATTAATGGACGCCGCGGATTGTCTGATTTGCCCGTCTGCATTTTGTGCTTCAACGGTGAGTTGCTGTTTTTTTTTCTGAGAATTGTTCTTGGTCCTTTATATAACTTGTATTGTTTTTTAGATTTATCTTTAGCCTTTGTTAAAGTCATTCTACTGTCTACATTAATTAATTCATTTCTGGCAAGTGGTGCCAATGGACAGGCCTGTAACGGGTAGTCTGCCAGAGGCTTCCATTCGGCCCGAGGGCTTTTTTAAGAACACAGCATCCACCAATATTGTTAAACGAGACGTGGATTGTCCTATGTCGAATTGTTTTGCAAATGAGAATACTGAAGCCATCTCTTCTCCATATAGTGGCTGTGTAAATACCACGTCAATCCTCTTAGAACCCAGTGAATATTTTTTTGACGATGATTTTGCCGTTCCGTTTGATGCAAACCTGCGGGACGAGACTGCTCTTCATCATCGGGGCCTAATAGAAGATAGTGATGAAGGCATTTCTTCCTCTGGAACGACGAATAGGGGACTTATGGCACCACCCCATTCTCGCTCCGACTCGTGCCTCTTTAGTCAGCCCGATTCTGGCGATAGCGGACAAGGTGGCGCAGGTGCTGATATGGAAAGGCGTTTCGAGTCTCCAGTTAACTCTAATCGTGATGCCTTTTCCCGTCTTTCGCCTCAGAACAATATATGTTGTCCCGATAGTACGAGTGCATCAAATCCTGGGAGATGCGCTCAACGCATTCATCGCACAATGTCAGCTGACTTTTCAACAGCTTTGCATGACCTCGGCGGAATGGACAAGCTCTTTGATACTTGTGCTATAACATTTAGTGAGGTTCCCCAACTTACTATAAACGGCCCTTCCTCATTGACTGGAAGTTGGATGCAGGCAATTTTGGAAGGTTCTTCCTGTCCTCAATTGAAGGAGTTACTTAAACGCACGGCTGAGGCTTTGGATTACAGACTCGCTTGGGGCGAGCTTCAGACTGGAGCTGAAGATGGAGCCGTCCTTCCCCTTGTTAATGCTTCACATCGATTTGGTAGAATACAAAGGTCAACAAGCCATGGAAATATATTTACTGCCGCTAGTCTTGCCGGAATGAGGCAGGCGCTAGCTAATATCAAAATAACGGCACCAAAAGAATTTCGCTCAATTGGTGTTTCGACCTCTGATTGTAGTTGTGATGATACATCCTTGCCCGATACAACAACAACAACTACTACTACTACCTGGGCTCGGATTCGAAGCAGCAGAGAATCGCTTAATAGTAAAAAGGCAGTCGTGTCGTCTGATACACCAGTCAATCCTTCCCTACCCAATCTCACTAGACAAGTAAATATTCCAGAAGCTGCTGTCACTTGGAGAGCTGTTAAGGAAGTTGCGGGTAGTGAAATGACTACTTGGGGACAGCTGAGACGCACCGCTTCTCTGGGAAATCGCAATGCAAAACACACCCCTGCAAAGACAAATAAATTGTCCTCAAATCTACATGGTTCTCTGATGTCTTGCGATTTCAACATTTCACTGAGACCTCCAGTTTCACAAAAGGCCATGCATAGGTATTCAGGAACTTTATTGGAAATATTTATGCGAGCTCGCGCTAGAGATCTTGCTTCCAGCTCCTACATTTCTTCACAAAGCGCAGTCCCCGCTGAGGAGGCGACCCCGCGCTTGTTAAAAAGGCTCGGCCCCTCATTAACGGGTGATAGTGTTTCTACGAGCCGTACAATGTGTTCTCGGTCATTACAGACAAATACTTTAATGGTATCTCTCGGTACAGAAACTGAGCACATGCCAATCAAAAGGGATAACCAATCGGCTGTACCATGGCTCAGAATGACAGTTCCCCCACCAAAGACCTCTTCGCAACCCCCACGAGCCCCACCTCGTAAATCAAGCGTCACCTCTCCCAAGAGTCGTCTCTACGTCAATCTCTCGTGTGGCAATGGCGTTACGTATAAGCCCTATTCACCTGTTCCCCCAATGAGTCTCCTGACCACATCCGCTGACCCTGAATCTGAGTGTATGTCCCGACTTCGGGAAGGCTCTCCTTTCAGCCACATTAAAAACCCACGTGCAGCCATAGTTTATCCAGGGCTAGGGCGATTGGCTATTCCCAAACCCTCGCGTATCGAAAGCAATACTTTTCTCTCGCAAACCTTGCCGGATCTTTCTCTCTTGGGAAAAGCTGCAGCTCAGGAGGCAAAATCGGGGACACCGACGACCAAAGTTCTCCCGCCACCACCACTTCGTTCGCGCAGGTCTGTGTCCGCGGTTGCTGTGTGTCGACGCGTCACTAATGGTGGAGTACCTGGCGGCCGCGGAACCTTAAGCACATGTAGAAATACTGGTATTGAGGCCATTCGTCGAAGAATCAGTGGCATTGATGGACGCAGGGTTTCGGATGTCCAAAGCATTGACCGTCCTTCCGCTAATCTCACAAGAAAGTCAACACTTCAGGTAACCTCCAAATACTTATTTTGGTTGTGGCATATTTGGCTATGTGTTTCTTGGGGGCATTGATTCAGTTCACAGTTCCAAGGACTCATTTAGTCACTTTTTTGTTCAAGGCCAATATTTTCGATCGACCTGTATCGGAACCCAGCGTTGCTAACTCTCAACAAAAATTTGCTGGGGATATGATGGCCACTTCACTGAATGAAGAAGAAAAGGCGCCTGGCATTGCCTTGGATTCACTACGCCCATGTCGACCAAGGTCACAATCAACGCATTGCAAGAAAAGCGTCAGTTTTAATGGTAACATGCATCAGCTACCGGGATCAATCAGCCCCTGTTTGTCACCTCCGTGTGTTCCGGACGCCCGCCGTTACGGGTCTCCTGACCCCAAGGGTAAGGTCCGAGTTATTTCGAAGAAGTGTAATACATCTTTAACTATTCAATACTCGTTCATCAAGAATGTCAGGACGCGGTGCTGGTGCGGTTTGCTCTAGTAGTTGAAGTTTAGTGCCTCATGGGGCAATACAGGGTCCCATCATCTTTTATAACAAGAAAAATGAGTGGTCGTCATTTTAATTTCTCTGATTATTATACCATCCATCTCAGGTGAGTGAAATTTCAGTACGTCGGTATTAGCTTCAATTTCATGTCACTTCTACGTTTTTCGACCATCTCAACGATACCGTTTTCCTAGAGAATAATGCGACATTCAACAGACTCAATAACATTATCCACACCATCCAATTAGTTTTATTAACCAGGATTTCTTTTTCGGAGTTGCATCAACGAGTCCTGAACCGGCTAATACTGCACCAATGTAGGTTCCCTTCTAGTCAGCACGCACCGCAGCCAGTCACAGAAATCGGTTGCCCCAGGTACCCTCTAGTTTTGCCGCCCGATTGGTCGATTATGTGTCATAATTTTCGGCGAATGTATCTACTCTTTTATTTGCTTACTCTTTGTGTTCTTGGAATCCTGTTTTAGAATTAGGCACAACAATCACATTTAGCAAACATTCATAGTTCGATCGTATTTACCTACATACCTGCAAATGCGTTATCTACCGTATACTTCGAAATTTTCTGTTAGTCCCCTTCATTTTGTGCTATTTAAGACCAGATAATTAGGTATTGAGTAGAGCAGATTGTACCATTATGTGTCACTCTTCAATAAGCCCTTAATTTTGTACTGTTACATGATGATAGACTTATCCGTGGTATTGTTTCAAGTCCCAGTTGTCCCATTGAATAGGACTGACCCCTAAGCAGATACTCGGGACATCATTTGTCTGACTCTTCCAGGTCTGACTAGTAACCAGTGTTGAAAGGTAGCCATTTGTGATTTTCGAATCCTTAAGGGCACCTCGCATCGGTGTAATATTAAGTGGTAGATGCGTTTCGTGTCTAGAAAATTGGATTGGCATGCATGTAGAGCCCCAAGGATAAACTACATAACTATCCGACCGTAAGTTGTTTGTCGTTTTACACCAGACCAATTTTTCCATATATTTCTTGAAGCTCTTGTTACTACATTTCCCAAAGTTTATGTTTGTTCAGTTCGACCAGGTCAGCCAATCCTGTGCACTTAAACCTAAAATTTTTACCACCCTTCAGTGATTCCGAGGAATTGGGGTCTTTACGGACAGGATCCTCCACCATTAGCCGTGTTCCAGCTATCACATGACGATCAGAACAACGTTTCAAGCACAACCCGACCTTCAGATGTCGACCTTCGTTATCAGGGTGAGTGAAACCTCATGTTGGTTTCATACAGTTGTCTGGAATGAGACCAATCGGTTCTGAATTTTCTTGGTCCTCTATAAATGTCACCTACGACGCACGCGCACAAACTGCTATTTCTTCAAGTTGATTAACACGCCTAAAGTACATTATTCTTTTTTGTCGGCCACTTGATTGGCGTCTCAAAAATGCATAGCACTAATTTTGGCGTTTGCAGATTTTTGTTACGTCACTGAGCTTGTAAATAGGTTGGATTTTTTCAATTCAGCTAATTTTTGCCAGCATTTATAAACGTCCTTTACCGATCCAGTTTTCTCCAACATTGTGAAATGAATATGCAGATGATTGACAAACGAAATATTTCAGTACTCCAGACACGTTGAGTTTGTTGAATTAACCTCCAATTGGTGCATGTAACATACATAAACAGTTAAGTAATGGCATTGTCTACTGTTTGACAGAACTATCTACAGCTCAAGGAGTAATAGTGAGTATTCCGATTTATTTGATTTGTGTGAGTAGAAGCTACGATATGTACCAGGTTTTTAATAAACTGGGCTGTGAAAATTCAGATCTTAAGATCAAGCCATTGAAAGTCTTTTTTACCAAACAGTTCACCATTGTCATGAAACAAGCTTATCAAACCATAGACATGTAAGCAAGCACGTTGCCTTTTGCACTAGGGGTACTGTGAACGGCAATTAATGTTTTATACTGTTGACTTAGGACAACGATCAGTTAATTATCGTTGAAGCTTAATCCTAAATCTGGTCTTGTTACATTGAAAGAGCTTTAGTCGGCTCCTGTTTCCCATAATCTCTTGGTAATCGTTACTTTTGAGTAAAGCAATTTCATTGGTTGTTGGCTGAATATGTGTAGTTGTATCTTTTCGATACGTTGTTAACCATAAGCCTTGTCTACTGACAACTGTTTACAGTGTACGGCTGCACACTTTCTCTACCGATTACAACCACCTTCATTCTGTATGAGGCTCTCTCTCGGCTGTCCCGAGGGCTCAAAAAGAGTACTTTTAGGTCCAGGGTCAGTATGGATAATCCAGAACTTCGATAGGTTTTGGGTTTCAACTCGGAATTTGTCCAATTGTACCGTTATGTGTTCTCATAGCGACGAAATAAAACAGGGCGCATGCACCTGCGTATTCCCTTGAAATAATATCGCGGACTGGGTGGAAATTAACACGCTACCGAATCATCAAATGGTTGATCGAAATGATGAATGAAACAGTACTACTGGATATATTATGAGCGTAGCGCAAAATATCTGTTAATTGACAAGGCTATTGTGCGGTACTCACGTCGTTTTACCGCGCTCAAGAGTTAAACTCACTTGTTTTTCTGTTTGCATGTTAACTACAATAGGCTCCGTATAGTTGGTCTTCATAAGGGGAGAAGTTGAAGTCGAAGTACTACGTGGGGTAAGGAAAAACTAGGTGCCAGACTCGCGCTATTTGGGCGCTTTCTTGACAAAGTGTTTAGTTATTCACTTCCCAAGCATTTTAACTTATAAACAAGGACATTGTCTTGAAGTACTCAGGCAATTGGATGACGTCCTAAGTCAGTTCTGATGCAAACACCATTATTGCCATTGTTGCCGTTTGTACTGTGCCTAACTTGGCCACGTTTCTGAAATAAGTGCTTTTCCTAACCGATATATGGCGCTCCGGATTGCGCCGACTTTTTGTTTCCGTGATATGGCCTTAAAATGGCCGACTGGCTTAGGTCCTTCTTTGCTTATTAGCATTCGAACCGGCGTTTATGCTATTGTAGTAAATCTTTCTTCCAGATAGAGAAAATTTAATCGCGTATAATTTTCTGTATCAAATTCGTAAAGGTGAAAGCGCCATGTTTAAAATCCTTCACTTCGTCCTCATCTTACCTGTGATCCCCTTAGCACTTCGAACTATCCCCAATAGAGAGGCGAAGTAATGTTATAATAAGTTTGAGGTCTTTCAAACTCGAATCACCCAAGCCCCTCTTTTATTCCCCACTTTAATTGCTTTCCGTGTAATCTTAGTCACAAGTTGTCGTTGATATTTAAGTCCTTTCGTTGCCTTGTACGGCTTTCACCCCACACTGTAACCAGATTGTGCACAGCTGAGGCGCTGGCACAACACCCCGTTGTTTTAACCGATTTCATTCACTGGCTCAGCGGTCGCGTCCAGAAAACCGTTGCAAGGCCGCCGCGCCAACCTGTTGCCTTCAGGGACGGCGGCGTGCACGCATGAATCACCAGAGTTGGCTTGCAAGCACGACTTAGGTGTGTGTGTATAACACGCAACAAACCTCGTTGGCTGCGCCGCACCTGGGTCTCACAACAACGGCACCCCACAGTTCGATGGCGTATGCTGCCTGAAACGGTAGCGAATCAGCCGGTGTCGACCTGGTTATTTTAGCTACGTATAAGTAAGCCTTCTCTGGGCAGCGATCTACACTAGTAAAATCGCACCAGTACGTCGTGGTACACTACGCGTTGAAACGTAGTCTGAGACGAAGATGTCGCCTGGCGGTTGTATTGACAAGCAATATTTATGTTACCTTCAAAGCTCTGCACACACGATTTCAACTGCTGTCTTTTGTGTACCCATTTCTAATGACGCTGTTTCGACCCAGTTTACGTTTCCTTTTGGCAACTATTCACGTGACAGGACGTGATCACAGGCCCTCCAACACCCTCAGATAGCCCCCACAATTTGTTTGACGCATTAAACGACATGCTCCCTCCGTCATGCCTTGAGTCGCGATTTCCTCTTTGTGGTGTTCATGTTTTAGGTAAAAGAGATAAGGACATATGATTTTTTTCGTCTAGTTTCAATTTATCTATCATCTTTTCAATATTCTAAAAGTACATCGTGGGAATGACGGGTCACTCAATCGCAGCTGACCTGTTCATGTCTGTACAGGATAGAAAACTAATTTACGATTCTTTAAAAAAGTTTTTGCCACGGCGATAAAGTATTTTTTGCGAGGTAATGATGACCGGTCATCCTCATGGTAACATCACAATCCCTGCTCAAGACCACGTGCGGCCTACAATGAGACGGAGATTTCTTTGATTTTTTATCAAAAGGCAACGCATCGGAACTCTAGACCCTTATGCGGCGTCAAATTCCGAAGTAGCAAAATGGGACCATTTTTGTTGAAAGGTCAATTTTGAATTCTCGTTATTACCTGGCGAAATGAAAGAATGACATTGACACGTAAGCAAGCCCGATGAAACCAACTTCCCGAAATTAAAACATTCTGAATTGGGTGGTCTCATTCTTGTAAATTGATTCGAAGCTCTTCCTGTAACGGTTGTGTTAATGGTAGTCATGCCATAAATGTTTGCCCCACCGTATGATGCAAGAACTACAGAGTAGGGAAAACATTCGTGGGTGTGCTCACGAAATTAACTGTGCAAACCAAATCGTCACCTAACGTGGGCACTTGTAACTTGTTTCATTTAAAGTTGATCGTGTGAATTAACGTTGTTTTTTTATTTTAACGACGTATATTTTCATGTTTTCGTGCTCAATCATTGTTTTTTATAGGTTATTGTAATTTCGCGTGACTGGCACAAACTTGTAGAATTTATTGTGGATATTCTGTGATCATTTCACTACGCGCGGACCCAATAAAGTGGAACTGAGACAACACAAATCGCAACGAAATTTGTGTAATTCGCGTCAATTTTTTGCTTGGTTAGTGGAGATCGATCGTAACATTGGGAAATCAGATCTTGACTTTGCCGCTGGTTGAAGTCCGTATGTAGTAAATTTTTGGGCAAGCAAAAACCTAATTCACTTCATTATCGATCAAGGAAACAATGCGCCTTGCACTCTGACACTAAATGAACTTCCTTAGAAGTGCTAACCGTGATCCAAACTCGACTACGCAATTCTGGGTCAAGGATCTCTGTTAAGGTCAAATGTGCACTTCCTCACATCTGGGCATAAGTGCAGATTTCTGAAAGTACAAGGGGAATGTCCGGCCATGTGTTCTTGGCTTGATAAACTTACCTTCACGTCTTTAGGCCAGTCTGTAAATCGTGATTTTAGCCAGATGAGGGCCTCGACCAATTGATGCTGCCTTGTCAAGGAAGATGATAGGATAATTTTTCCTTTATAGGTCGGTGTTGCCCCTTCGTCTACACGTATACAGGGGTTGAGTTCAAGTTTTAACCTCACAAAAAGTTATTTTTAGTTTAAGTATTTGGTTAAGGCGCGTAGGGGGTTTACGAGTTTCGAACCCCATTTCGGTGAATAATAACCTTTCAATGGAGCCTCCCAATTTGACGTGGATGTCTGGGCTCAAGCATCTGCGGTGCCATCAGCGCTAAATCTCATTGCGGGTTAGGCTTGACACACTGCTACATTGGTTGTGCTGTTTGATTTGTAGTGCAATTGTTAGCGTCAAATGAATTCGTTTATTCTAGCTCACTCCAAGCACGTTGATCGAGAGCGTGGCGTCCTTTGAAAATCTGTTTTTTTCTTTTAATTAAAGTAATGCTTTGTTTATTCTGAGTGGTATGTGTTCTTTTGACTGAATCGACTTACTAGGGTAAAGTGTTGTGTCCTGCCTGGCTAGGTAATTGTCGTAACTGAGTTAACAATGCGACTTGGCTGTGCTCATGGGTCACTTTGCTCACTAAAAAAATCTTATTGTCCAAGTGTTGCTTACGGCCACAAAGAAACCTCGTTTTTCCTGGTTTATTCTGTGTGTTCTCTAACGTGGTTAGTGAGACCAGCACTCCTTCCTCCTCAACGTTACTCGCTCAATTCTGTTTTGCTTAAGTCTCCTATTTAAGTCAATTCTCTAAAAATGGTGATTATTTTTTAATAGAATGGTCGGCGTAGAGCACAATTTGTTGTAGTTAATGCAGTGCCTGTGGGTTGAAAGAGCGATTTGCGCAAAAATGATTCAGGTGCGCGTCGACCACGGCTGCGTTGGCAACCGTTTCTGCTAATCCTGCAAAAGTACTAATGTCAGTTTGCTCTGGCTCGGGTTAGAAACGAAACCGTTCGACGGCCTCGTAACTGAGTCACTGTGATGGTTATACGAAGTTTGCTTTCTGATTGTTTTCGCGGTATTCCCCTGATCTGCGTCTAAGGCGTACACCCGTTGCTCTTACCTCGTTGCAATTATTTAAATCCAATGTTACTGTCGTATTTAGTATGTGTAATATTGACTGATTTGTCTGCGTTTGCACTCGCCTATACTTAGCCATCGGTCTTTTTGCTTCATAACAGTGCCTCGGTTTTCTACATCAGTAATAAATTGTGGGTCTTTTTATTTAACACCTTTATGTCAGAAATTGTTTTAATGCTTGGTGGAGAATCACATTAAAGCTAGTTCCTTTCCGTGAGGCAGGAGTCAGGCGACTTACTTTTACCACGATCATTTGGGTAAACCAGTTTTCCTAGACATCACCGATGCCGCACGGCTCCTACTCTTACAGATTTGAGTTCCGTACAATGCTAAAACCGAGAACGATGTTAATCGTGACTAAATGCTCTTGAAAGTTTGGCTCAGCCAATATGCTATCAAAAAACGTTAGCCCATGTAGCCGAACGTCTGGTTCAAGGCATTGGGCACCCTAGACGTTAGGCTCAAATACAACATCAAGATACTTATTCAAACAATGGGTTGAATTTAACAACCTGGAGTTCTTTGTAGCACGCTAGTCTACAGTTCAGTGTGCTGGTTATCAGACAAAAGCCTATCCCTTTTCTATTTAGCCATGGTAATGGATGTCATCAAAGCCGTACAGGAAACGATCGCTTACTTCTGTCAACCGGCAACCTCACTGACCACTACGGAAGGGAGCAAGGTGACCGAAGGAAGCAGCATCATCACGGACTCCTCCACTTCTGCCGACGTCACCTCCAAGTCGCCGGTGATGGTGGTGCAAAACTACTATTCCTCTCTGGCGGCGCTGGGCAGCTCTGGACGCAGCAGTCTGCTCACCGTCGTGAACCCCCTCATGGTTCTGGTTTCCGATGGCCTCCTCCCGCCTCAGACCCGCGCAATCTTCGCAAGCAAACCCAAATCGCGCATTTGGGCCCTTGTGGAGGATAGTTGTCGACCTTGTAACGTCCATTTCCTCTATCTCATTTTCATAGTTTGTGGGGTATGATTTGGTTGCGTGGATGTGTCCTAAATCCTCCCAAGATCCTGAGATTTCTTAAGCCAAGTCGTCTGATGTGTTTTGAATTCCGGTTATTAGCTATAATATCATCATGCAAATAGTTTCTGAGTTAAATTGATTAAAATTGTTTGCCAAAGCCTGAACACATGTTCAATTAGTACCAAGACATTGTCGTCGTTCAAAGCACGTTTATTCTCACAGTCAGAGGTGCAGCCAATCACACAGCCAAAAACTTAAAATGTGAACAGTCTAGGTTTGCGTGTCGCAAAGTGATCTACAACGTGATCTCACTTCCGAGTTATGATGTATTCTGTTGAGCCAAAATCGCATACAACGTCAGTGTAGAAGAGCCTCGTCACCGTGAAACGGCCAGCTACAGCTACTTGCGAATACAACCAGTCTGTATCATGTTACGTCCTCGGCCAATGATGCTGTCCGCCCTGTGGCATCGCGAACCTGACAGCGTAGCGGCATTCGCGCATCAGCCAAATAGCGTGCGCATTGCGCACATGCCGCCTATCGATTAGATGCTGCCCGTGCGTGCGCACGTGCACCCACCCATCGCGTCTTTTATTTTCCCTTAATGGGAAGCATTACGAAACGGGCGCTGCGAGGGCGCGAACCGTAAAGTACCACAGTGCCAGTGTTGCCGGTCTGTTGAAATTCACCTCTGGTTGGAAAGAACTACAATTATGTGGTACTTTAAATCAAAGCAGGCTTAAATTCAAGATTTCGGTAACACCTAGGGCTCTCCAAATTTGGTTTGTGCCAGTTTAAAACACGTCTGGGTGCGTCGAGTTGTAAAGTTGAATAGCACTGCTTCTCTATCTCAGTGATCAGCTTGAAATGCATCCTACTCTTATTCGTTTAATTATGTCTCCCGATCGTCATTATTAGTGTGATTAGGTTAGAGAGTTGATCTTCCTCATGTCATTGCGACCTTCTAAATATCTGCCTTCACTGTCCAAATTTTCATTAATCCTTGACCGCAAGTAATTTTGCACAAACTGCGACAGGGGTATGCTTTGTGTTAGGTACTGATCATTAACTGTACGCGTTCATTCTCACGCTCGCGCGTGTGTGATGCAGCCCAGTCGATCAGTGTGTTTATTCTAAAACTGCCTTCACTTCTAGCCCCGTATCTCGGCAAAATCGAGCACCACATTGTGACCGAGGTGCTGAATCAGGTGAAGTCCCTCACCGGCGCGATAACCGAGAAAGTGCGCTTCAAAGCCTTCGTTTGTGGCTGCCTCAAGTAAGACCGCTTTCTCATGGCTCTGAAATTGATTTTGTATTTGAATATTGTTTGTAAACAAATTAGGCGTCATCTTGACTCTACTTGCATGCTTCCTTTAGGCGCCTTCTCCACCCCCCCCCACCTTTCTTTGTCTCCTTGCCAAACCGTACACTTTCAGGATGTGGCTCTTCATTCTGTTGGTTAGCGTCGACGTGCAGAACAGATGTAGATGTAATTCACCTATTAAAGTGCATTAATTTTGGCAACTGGTCGCGGTCATCTCACCCCGACCCGTTGCAACGGTGTTCATCTGTCACGCCAGCTACAAGGCCAGAAGTAGCCAATTACTTTTATTGGCTGGCGCTTACCTCTTAAACGCAATTAAAACTACGGAACTTTTTAGCTCAAACAACATGTGTGAGCACTGTCACCATGTGTGTGTGGGGGGTGGAGGTGTCTTATTAACGAGGAGACAACTTAGCCTCTGTGTTATTGGTGATTTTGCAGTCAGCGAGCCCTCCTACTCTGGCTGAATTCGCTTGTTAGCAACGAGCCCCTCCTCAAGCGCTACTACTGTGACGGAGCATTTATTCGCCAATGCCGGACAACCCTTCGAGGCCTTTACGCCGACCTAACCACACACGTGGAGCAGTTGCTCAATTACCCATTCAACTTTGACCTTGCCGCCGAAGCCAAGCGACCAGCTGCGGTCGCCGCTTCAACTGGCTCTCTCGGCACTCCGGTGCGTGTCTCCAAGTCGGCCACACGCAAGGCAGACCAGCCCAGTGGAGACGAGTCCAAAGGGCCAAGAACAGTGAGTTTGTCAAGAGTGTTGTGAAGTTAATTTTCACAATTTTAGCTGAACTCGTTTACCGAATCCAGTTGTACTGGCACTTTCATTTTGTCGGGTTAACTTTCTCTTTATCCTTCGCTTATTTTATACATTCGGAAACCAATGGCGTATGTCTGTGTTTAAGCCTATTTAATAGTTAGATGCAGGAAAATAGGCGCTTTTGTGTTTCCTTACCGCAAAACAACACCCTAAGTCATGTAGCAAATTCGTTTGACAGACAGCCTGTTTATTTGTTATGTGAAACACGATCTCTCCCTCTTTTATGGTAGAGAAGTAGTTAGAAAGCAAGCAACTCTTGAGGAAACTTGTTCTGCTGCGTTCGATGCTCGCTACTTGACCTTGAACCCAATTTGTGAACTCAATAATCTCAAAAGCGACAGTTTTGACTGAATTAACCGCTTTTTATCAACATTTTCCCTATAAATGTAGAGTGATCTATCTTTAAACGATCCCACTGCCGTTCTCCTTATGCACCACGTATCGCCTTCCGTGATCTTCAGCTCGGACGAAAACTAAAATTCGTTAAATAGAAAGACTTCTAAATTGGTAGCCTCCGATGGTCCCGCATGTGTTCCGGACTTTTCAAAATGAGTTCTCGGATTGCATCTGCCGTGAACTCTGTAATCTGCCAAAATCCGGAATATTTCCTCTATACACCCTTTCACACACACCACGAAGTAGGTTATTTGGCGTCTTCTACTGCATGGTTGAAGCTGCTAAATTTGCAATGCCTATTTTGACCACTAGATTGACCTTGATCTAATTCACGTCGCGTTGAACAGGGCTAGGAAACTCGATTAATTGGCTCCAATTGTGGAAGCCACATTTCTGGCATCGTCTGGTGCCCATAGACCTCAATCTTCACTATCATTAAGTGACTAGATAAACCGAGCCTTTCACGAAAATGACTAACTAACTATTAAACACGACTTGCTTAATCTGCGTGATAATACTTCATTGTCTTGTTTGCGGTTATTGAAGTCAGAAAAGAACAAAATGATTTTAGAGTGGCTAATTCTATGGTGACTGGTTTCACGCCACGAAGAATCTCGGCATCGTTAAAATCTAAGGAATGCTTCCAGAGGTAGTATCCGGCATGTTTGGTGGTGCTCTCAACATCACAACACAGCTTCCAAATTTGTTTGCTACAATCCTTATGTGCTGTGTACCTAAGAAAAAATGAAGTGCTGGGCTTAACCTCCCAATCACGCCGTTTTTAGTAACCATGCTGTTGTTGTGGTATGCGTCTGTTTAAGTAACCACGTGCCCGACGCCACGATGCCTTGTCTAGCCAAAGATTCGCCGCCTCGGGGATGCTATGGTTAATTTATTGTGGCTAGAAGAAGTGCCGGTGCTGGCGAAGTCGCAAATCCTACTAACTTTTTACTGAGTAGCACCGTGGTTAGGATGCACATTCAGGATGTTCCGCCCTTCCAATGGTTTCTGGTTCTCTTCCACACCAATGCAGCAGTTGTTTCAATTAACCCTTTGTTGCATACGGAAGCCATCTTTTCACCTAGGCGGTTGGTTGGTCAAAGCACTTTACTTTTTTTCAATTTGCTCGATAACAGTGCCTGTTCTTCTCTAGTATCCACCTCCATAATTTGTGGCAAACTTAAGAAGCATGCCTTGTCGTCAAGTAGACACAGTAGTATTTTGTGTATCAAAACAGATACGATTAAGTTCTTCGCAATGTGGTTGATTCAATTCATCCCGCTGGTTTCCCGTAGCGATTTAATTGGCTTTCACTATGCCTATTTCCGGTTGCACAATAGGGCTGCTACATTTTTACTCTCACGGGGAACATCTATTTTACAGTTTCGCTAACTTCCGCCACGATTATGTAAATATTACATTGCAATTAGATTTGTGCAGTAATTGCTAGTCACGTTGTGTGTGTGGTGCTACGCTACCGCAATTTCCCTTGCATTGAATAATTTAATAACTAGTTTTCCTTTCTCCGTTGCTGCAGACCTTTGGTCGAGCAAGTTCCGCAGCACCCGCTTGCACCGTCAAGTCTGCGTCGAAGGCCTCTTCAAATGGCCGACCCACGTCAACGACGAAGGCCACTGACACCAAAATGGTCCAGCCCCGGGTAAAACCCACAACCCGCCGAACACCCGTCAGCAGCGCCACTTCCTTAGAAACCCAGGCGAGTATCCTCTCTGTTACTGCTTCAGTATTTTCGGCACTTTGCGCCATTTCCTACCTTTAACCCATGTGTTGGTGGTTGACTTCGTGATTAGGGTAGCTCAAAGACTTGTGCTATGCATACCACGTTTGCTACTCAATTTTCTCTGTCGCTGCAGCGTGTATTTTATATTTTGTTAATGGAAATAACGTGCCAATGATAAATTTGGTGATTGATTTGGAGTTACTAATGTCCTTATCCAATTCAACTGAGTAAATGTGGAAGAGAGTCCTTTGAATGATAATTTCCTATATCGTCATCGATAATATCCCTTGAACTGGCCATCGTGCAGAACAAGTCGCTTGTGAGATGCTTTCCTGTTGTGGGTAACCTGTCACCTCGAGATAGCCTCCTATTTTTTCTCTACCTCATTTCACCAAACCACTATTTTGTGATTGCCATTCGTTGACTCCTCAGGCGGGATTTTGCCTCAAAATGCTTCACTCCTTGTCGCCTGGGTATTTATTCGGCTCATGGCTACTTCCACAATTCTGCACCTTACTGCTTGTTTCCTTCTCTCTGACCAAATATGTGATATTCCGGAAAAAGGTTACAGTCACGCATCCACGCAGGGTGCAACGGGCATTCACTTAGATTTCATAAAACCCTGCCCTACACCCGTATTTAGTTATTTTAGATTTACGCCTGCCATGTCTGCAGCGTTATTACGCCTTTCAAACTGAAACAATTTTAATCGGCGCTGTCTCGGAATTTTAACGAGTCTGAGTTAGCCTGTGTCCATTTGGCAAGGAGTCGGGCATGACTCATGCCGTACAGTATGTGTTCGAGGCCAAGTATCTTTTTAAGCCAAGCTGGCGATGAATTCAAGCGTTGCTGTCTGCTTCCGCATTAAGTTGTGGTCTTAGGTGATTAACGAAGACTGTCCTGTCGCCTAGCTTGTAACTTATCTTTCTCAAATATTGTGCCTGAATGATTATGCGCGGTGGAATCAAATCTCATAATTTTCTCGCATTTCCACTTGTACTTGGAATCCCAAACATGCCTGGAGTGTAGTAATACCAAAGCTATTTGGAATTACCCGCCTTTACTTTCACATCCGATTCCGTAGTGAAATTTCACGCCTCGTCAGCCACAATACATTTATTGAGCGATTACTCGAAGTGGCGTTTACTTGTCCCGATGTTCAGGTAAAAGTTTAAATATTGCGTCAGGTCATTGACTGATGTAACTTTGGACATCTTTAATCGCCTTTCGAGAACCTAGAATTGTGTGAAACTGGGTGAACTCTAATTGAAATGTTGCATTTCACTGTCAGTTTGCGTTAGCATCCACATCTACACAACTTTCTAGCACTGTCTCCATGTTCGAACGGTTTATTTACACGATGTGTGCAGTCGTCTGTTTCATTGTCTAATCCCCCTCATTCTACGCGCGTGTGACGACGCCTTTTTAAGCACCACGTGAACCCAGGCCAACTTGTGGGTGTCGCCCTTGGTGCACAACCTCGACTAATGGCAGACACCGAACGGACAACTTGATAAATCTTGGAGGAGGGTGGAACCATGGGCAATTGACTGCTCTTTCATGTGTTCTTGATCGACTATCTACCTAGGTATAAGCATTTCGGAAGTTCAAGTTGAGTTAACAAATGCCCGAGCCTTATTTTTTCCGCTGAATGGTTCTTTATTAGATAACGTTTGTAAATCACACGATTTCCTGAACCGAAGTCTTCTCTGCCTCGAAAACTATCATTTTCTAACATTACTTGCACTTTCAAGTTATTTAAAACATCTGAAAGAAAAGTTCTAAAGCCCTTTGGAGCGAGCCCTGCAAAATGGAAGGTCGAATAATCCTTTAGGCTGTCGATAGATCAGGGGTTAACAAGCTTGTAGAATTTCTGGTTTAAGACTGTGTTTCGACAAATTCAGCTATTGTCTTCATTTGACACACCTAAGTTGCTCAACTGTTGCATGCAGAGGACCTATCATGTCTAAATTTACACCGAGGGGACCGACTCCAAGCCATGTTCGAATTGACAGCGTCTAACTCCAGGTGCACCACGAGTTAGTGTTTTCACCGGTGATCGAGGGGCCTTTTCCCTAAGATCGGTTGTGTACCTTAATTGATACATAATGCTTTGCTGAGTCCCTTTTAATTTAACTCTAATAAATGAAATATCTATAAGTACGTACTTAATTTACCGACATTGGGGAACAATTGCACATTGGCACGTAGTCTGACAATATTTTGACTCTGGTCTCTTTTATTCGTCTTATTCGGAGTTGGTTTGTGTTGTAGCGTCGTGCACGCAGACCATGACGGATTGGTAAGTTGAGTCACTCTAACCTTCACCCGCAAACCCATTTGCACCAACACAAATTGACCCCTCGTTTTTTTCTTCTGGTGAAGGGACTTGTTGCGTTTGTATGGCTCAATTTCTCTAACATCATTAGCACCCATGGCGGTAATCTTTTACGTTCGAGGTGTGCATGAAGGCTGCCCCTCACAAACACGAGTCCATATGGTCCATTTTCGCCTACAATCATTTCACGTTGACTTTGGCTGATGAAGCACTTCGCGTTGTCTATAATCACTCACTTGATTTTTCTTCGTCTTCCAAACTGGTGGCGAATACGTGATATCTTTTGTGGTAACTTCGTTTCCAGAGGGTTGCTTAAACCCAAGCTACCCGTGCTATATTTAGACATTGGTTTAAGTTCATCATTCGTCAGCATTAATCTCAAATTTTTCAAAAGTCTGCTGCCTATGGGATCTGCTGCTTATCTAAAATTAGTGTGCATAATTCTTTTTTGTGTGAAAGTATTTTTTGGTGAGCCTTAAGCTAGTGTCACCAATGCTTATCAAGCTCGATGCCACGCCACGGCTCCCAATTTACTGGTTATGTTTAACCCCATTCCGGTTATGAGTTAACCCATTCCAGTGCCTCCGATCGTGTAGACGGCAAGCTAAAATCCTTTGGCTAGCACCGATAAATTCAGCTGATATTAGCATTGGACCAGACTCTTAGAAAAGTTACTAGTCACAACTTCCTACACATTTCGGTCATTTGAAAGGCACCAGGTTGTAGCCATTGTTGCATACACGTAGTTAGTCAGAATATAGACCCCAAGTCCTCCAAGTGTAGGCACTGTGACTGTCGTGCTGAATTAAATGCTTTTCTAATGCTGAAAGGTCTACCTTAACGTCTGGCTTTTTAAGCTAAGTTCGTTTCGCATAAATAGTTTTCGTTCTTCTGAACCCCATTACCGTTGTGCATTGTATCCTTGGTGGGATACTGTTGTAAATCCTCTTGCATGACACCTACGGAGGTTATTCGCTTCAATTCATCCTGGGAATGGCGTTATGCTTCAAGTACTTCATCATCACATCGTAGTTCAATTTGTGTCACCGAACTAAGCTCCAGGTTTTCAGTGGAGACATTATTCATCACACATAAATAATTAGGAAGAGACAGCTTCAAAAGCCCAAAGTCCTATATCTGATTAGTTGTGGTTTCGCTTATTTCAGCATCCCAATGGTCCCATTGGCCCTTCGTCCGTGGCACCAATTAAACCGAATCCTCTCTCCTCTCCCTCGGCATCTGTAATGCGTGGCAAACTGCGCACGGCCTTCTCGACCTTCAGACGGTCGGCGGACGTCTCTTCGCCGCTTGTCGCCGCCGCGCGCCTCCCTCCGCCACCACCGCCTCATCGCGCTACAGTCCTTTCGAGTATTCCCATTCCTTACGACGCGGCCCCACTGCGGGTCTTCCACCCGCCAGCTCCCTTCTAACGATTTCCCCACACATTTACCATTTCAAACACACAAACGCAACTACTGTTTAGCATTTATTCACAATTCTGTTTTATCTCTTCGTAGTGCGTGTTCTTTCTGCCATTTTCCCATTCACCCATTGCAAGATCATCCCATTGAAGTCTTTCACTCACTGTCTCTTGCTCTTGGCCCATCTCCCAATCTTCTAATGCCTTTACTTCCACCCTCCCAATCACGTTGCATGCGTTTAGCGCCATCCTTAAAGATCTTATCATCTCTCTGTAGCCATTTTCATTTGCGCTGTTTTTCTCATCGCTTTATTGTTTTACTTTATTTCTTGGGCCTGTATTTAAATGGACTACAGTGAAGTATACACGTACTGCGTTGAGGAGACTCGACTTCTGTCTGGCCCAATCCCCTTCCCGGCACTTAACCACAAGCTGGCTTATGGCTTTACTCACTACTGTTTGCACGCGCACTTGTGATGTGTGACCGCATACTTTTTGGAGCCAGTGTGATGCGGAGTTGTTCTTAACGGCTACGTGTTGATGCTCCAGTTCTCTACTACGATTAATTGGATGAAAAGTGCTGGTATTTTTTTAAATTCCGGAAGATTTACCTCCTTGCTAACACTAATGCACAGCTAGTAAGAAAATCGATATGTGTTAATAGTTAATCCGTACCTTAAACCTAGTAATGAAGCTTTTTTTGCAAAGGATTTAACCATTTTACGGTTAAACTGTTCTCATGTCACGTGATGTGTAAAACTAATTGAAAGGTCTCCCCAAGGTCTAATGAAGTGTGGCAGGTCGTGTCGCACTCCATCGGCAATTCGCGGCTTGACTTAGCCGGGATTTTAAGCCAAGTGGTTTGTTCTCTTGCAGTGCATTTCACAATTGACGCGAACTCAACACGTCACGTCATTGATAGTAGGGCCCAAGCACATTTTCGGGTCGATCCATATCTTGGGCACTCCTGTGGTGCCCAAGACCTCACTGACAACTGCACAGTGAGGTCATGATCGTACGCCCTCTCAAGCGTGCCTACTGATGTTCGCTCCAAGCCCATAGAATGCATTAATCTTTCGGGAACCTGCTGTAGATTGTACAAAGTGACGCGTTGGTTTCGAACTTGGAGTGACGTGCAAGCACGTGCGCTCGTGCGTCCTAAAAAATGAAACAGCTTAACCTGATATTCACTCAACCTGATTTGTTCTAATGCAAGGCTCAGGGATATGCTCGTCTTAGAGACAAACATTGTATTGGCACCACACTCTGGTCAGTTGTGAGGATCATGCTTAGAGCAGTTTTCTACAAACCCAATTTCAGTGCTGATTCCCACACTCTAAATCTTGTCGCCACTGCGAAGCACAGTTGGTCACTTTTTATCACTATCTTTCCACTGATGGTGTCGCCATTTCTCCGTCGCTACGGCGAATCAGGCCTTAACCAAGTTGACCCTGACACTTAAGTTGATAAAGAACTTGCTCCCGGACTTCACGGAAGTTCTCTCTTCAGTCTTCTAGGTCCGGCATTTCACTGTCACTATAAAATACTAATCAACGGGTACGTTGCTTAGTTAAACCACACTGGCAACCGACTCCACTCCCATACCGTGTCATGATGCTAGCAACAGCTGTTCGTTGCCAAAAATCGCTTGGATTGTGGTAGGAAGGGTTAATTTACTTGGTTTGTAACCCACTGCACGAATATGACGGTACACCAAATTCTCTCCTTGTTTCTATTTAAAGTCAGAAATGACAGGTATTATGCCTACTCATGAGCAGAACAAATGCCATTATCGCATTCCGCGTTAACTGTACAAGGATTTTTCCAAAGTACAACATTTATCTATGTGTACATAATGTACTTGTTAAAAATAGTTATCTTTCAAGCGAAAATTTCCTTTTGTTAAAAGCTTACATTTCTAGTATTTACTTACTAAAAACACCCTTGGTATCTCATGGGGCTCTTGCGCAAATCCGCTAAACTGATTTTCTGCCATATTTACTCCATGTCACATTAGGCGTCAAGCTATTTGACATCCACAGGCCCCCTACTTTGTGTTCGACGCTTTGCAACAGCGTAAATTGCGACCACGTGGGAAAAAGCGATTTGGTCCTTCGAATCACTGAAAGCCCCGAAGAAAGTCTGTGTATCGCATTACCGTGATATATTAGGCATCTGTTGTAATGACTGCAATACTTGAACTGTCTTAATTACTCTTAATGTAACAAACAACTGTTTTTAAACGTTGCATTTGGCCATAGCCTGGTTTGTCACATATTCCACGTCCCCGTGACCCATAGGCCTTGGTTCCCGGGATTGGTAGTTGAAGGCAAAATATGTTGAAATGTTAATTTACAACTAACTTCACACATAGACGTTTTGCGAATAGGCCATTCCATGGTAAATCGATTCTTCATTAAATGCACATTTAAAGTAACCTCGTTTTACATTCTAAGAGCTTGACATCCTGTCCAACTTCCTTGCTTGATTGAATTTAACTGAGGAATCAACTATCAAAACTGCGAATTGCCTGGCAGGAGGCACGCGCGTAGTCTGCATTTAACAGGCTCTCTGATTTGGTTAGTTTTTTTTAGTTTTTGTGACAGGGTTAAACCTAAAATGCGTGCATTTCAGCTAAAAATCGCAAAAATGGTTAACGTAGAAGCAAAAGAGATTCGTTCAGAATAAAATTACATGGTGTTGTTTTACATGATTTCATTAAAAACAGTGAATTGGCGGCTTGATGTAAGGAGTTTATAGCCCCGTTTCTAAGAAAATCTGCCTTGTTTTTATTAAAAAACTTGAGGCGTTTTTGGCAACTTCCTCTTCATGCAAGCCCCTTGGTCGGTGAAATAAGACCTCGTTTTCCGTCAGTTCCGATTACAGACCTCGAATTGAACCAAATTAATGAATACTTTTGCATAAGTTATATTCACTACTTGATTTGAGACGGATAATCCAAGTTAAATTTAGGCTACCTTGTTTGTAGTTTTAGCACTTAAGCATGTGGATTAAAGGTCAATTCAATTCAACATTAGTAAGTATGCTGACGTGCATTTAGAAGGTGATTCCACTTTAAACACTTGAGGATATTGACCCTGCTAAGGATTCGTCTGTGTACGTCATAAACTATGAATTACATGGCCTCTTCACCATATGTGCGTTGGTAATTTTACTGATTTCACGTGAATTTTCAAAGCAGTTGGATTTTGTAGATAAAGGGATCACGTTTTAACCGTCAGTTTCTCGTCAAGATGTCATTTTTGAAGCTTTTAATCTACTGGACATCGATATTGGCAAATTTTTACGTTCTGACTGTCTTTTTGCAGTTTCTGGGCCACATTAAGGAATACTTTGCAAGCTCTTTACCATTAGGAGGTGGTGTGCCTCCTAACGACCAGAGCAATCATGCAACAGATAATTGTAGCAATTTTGTTCTTGTTGATTTCGGTCAAAATTTTAACTTGGATAAAAATTTGATCTATCAGTACAATGCGAGAGGAAATATCCAGCCTAACCAATGATTGATAATTGGTGAAAATTGGTAAAAGTCGTAAAGACACAAAGGTCGGTTGAGGCACACATGGTTAACAGAGTTGCCTGGGCTGATCGAAATTTCATCGTCGATGTCATCTTATTGAAAATTAAAAGCAGCAATGATAGACTGCCATGATTGCGATTTGAGAAGACCAGTAAGTGCTATGACAAAAACTACGAGATAATTTGCAGTTCATAATCCGTTTTCACAATCGTACCACTCTGACCCACCTTACATGATTTACTGGACATAATTTACTCAACTTTTACTAGACCATCCCTCTTGATCCTCTTTACATTCGTATCTCATATAGTTGATTTGTAGGACTAAAGTAACCTGATTAACTACCTCAAACTTTTGGCAACAAAACTATGATACTTAGATGCATAGAGTTTCAAGTTTTCAAAATTGTTGGATGACAATTTTAAGCCATGATCTAATTCTTTACAGCACACTAACTGCAGAACCCAGTTAGGCAAACTACGACTATTTTCGCCTTTGTACCTCTCATTGTGTGGTTCAAAGGGTGTGTTTGCAAAGGCAATCCGTCTACTAGGAAAAAAAATTATTCCTGCCCTTTTCCTTGTTGGATCATAAAGTTGGAATCACCTGTTTAATTTTTGGGATTCGGTCACTGGCCAACCACCTAGCGTCAAAAATTTTTTCTCATTATTATTCAAACAGATAGTTTTTAAAGACGGTAACAAAAGGTGCTTAAATTTGTTTTTCTTTTGTTTTTCTCACTGTTAATTGTATTCTCAAGGATTCGTGCTGCTCATGAGAGCCCACGACTCGACAAGACTCATGTGTTTGGACTTTTTTTCTAAATTGCTGTCTTGCATCATGTTTGATCCATGTTCTAAGCCTTTCATTTAATGCATAAAATAACAGCATTTTAAATATATCATCCACAGTGATTTAATTCATTTTATTGGGTCACGAAGTTCTAGTTCACAGAAAGTTTACTGTGCTGCACAACGATTTGCACTTGTGTTTGGGTTTTTTGCCTAAAATATTGTCCTAGTCACTATAGACCAATGATTACACTGTTTTAGACAGACTGTTTGGGCCTGGTTTATATTTTTACTACGCGTGTATTGTTAGTGATGTAATCGAAGTTGCTATTCCCTTTCTCTTGTAATTAAAGTTGATTTCACTGGCTAGTTTCGACCGGCAAAGTTTACGTGTTTCACGTTCATTTAACCCTGGTTGGTGTTTAAGGGGAGTGATGAGACCTCCCTTTTCGCAGTTGATAATGCTAATGTCCGCCCGATAAGCAGCCGTACTAAAATCCGCGCATTTCTGGGTTGTTCGTTACCTATGCCCAATAGACCGTTGTGTGTGTGTGCCAAGTAGCATTGCTTTCATTCTTACATACTCTAGAAACTTTAAATGAGGGTTCCGTTTCGTGTGATTTGAATAATCAAAAGTTTGCTATATAGACACCTTGTGCAAAAAATCAAACCTCGCTTCTAACTGACTTGGACAAAATTTGCTAGACTTGGGCTTCTCACACCTTACAACTGTTCATTATTCAGTAGCTATAACAGAACAAACGGGGAGATGGTGTGCAGGAGGGGATACACAGCTTGCAACTTTTGCTTAATGCGGTTTTGTGGCTTCGACTTTTTTCTCACACAATGCTTCATTTCACGAATTGTGATTCATCTTTTGGCGCCGTCATTGCGAATCGTAATGCCAAAAAGTGTTTATCACATTTGCCTGAGCTGACTCACCCGCGCACTCACGCAGCGGTCGGAACGCCCCCACTGTTAGACTGAAGCCTGAAACATTTCAAGCAAACCGAAAAATTCTCTTAAAGTGTATTTCAATAGCTTATAATTGCTTGCCCTGCTAAAAATCAGCGTTTCATTTAAATTGAACTAATTTGCTGTCCAAAGCTACTGAATCGCTGCCAATTTATGACTCATTTCGGGCGAAATCCTGTCCGATGTTTATACCCGAGTTGTGGCACTTGCAGTCACAGCGTCCCATGGTTGGTTACTAATCTCCGTTTTTACGGACGGCCGTTTTCGCAGAGGTTGGGGGCTACAAGCTCAGTGATTGCATTCATCTTGACTTTCGAGGACTTGCATTTGTTAGTGCTTGGTCATAGTTTAGCGTCACACATTGGGCGCGCCTCGGTATGCCTGTATCTCAAAGTCCGAAAAATGCAGATACAAATAAGGCATTTAGTAATGCTGGATGAAGCGGTAATCGGCAACTGCGTTGGTAGCGAAGTGTCAGTCCCAGGGAACAATAAAAATAAGGTTCAGTGAGGAAAGGGGTTAGTGCATCACTTGATACTACATACGCTCCACATTTTAGTTTTAGATAGATCTCTCCGATCGAGAATCAACAGAAGGGGAATTACAAGGTGGAGTCCCACAAGGTAAACTGACGATGTCAGTGTTTCCGACAAATGAAGGCAAGCACTTCCACGAGTTCTCCTATTTAGCACGTTTGTGCTGTTATGAACCAAAAGATGAATTTTCACAGGTTACGTAGACCAAAGTACCTTTTATCCTATTCACTACTTCTAGGACAGATTAACTGGAATTTCGATTTTTGTTAAAAGTACGTAGTTAAGATGTATTAAATTTGCAACTGAGAACGGAGCACATCCATAACATGTAATAACCCATAAAAATAGCGCTATCCTACCGCGGATTAAAGTGACCACTCCTGCCATTTTGCCAACTGGAGGATAATTTGGTTTTAAAGTGCCTAATTCTTACGCTTCTAATAGTATATTGGCGACCTTTTTAATCGCATTGTTATGTGGGCATGTACTGGGTAGTCGGAAGTGCCTCATATGGCTACAATTATGCAAAAATATGGTTCGGTGTTTTAGTGTGATCAAGTTCCCGTAGAATTTCCTAACTCTTTTGCAATGAGAATTAACATTCAGCGTGTTGCTTTCATTGGACCGGCAAATTTTCTACCAAGTCAAGAATATAAGGTGTTTTATGCTGTGCTTTTGTTTGATGCGTAACGGGTTAATGCAAACAGCATAAACTAATGTTAGTTTCATCGGTAGCACTTATTTCATTGGCTGGCTAGAGGGCATCCACCTACGGAGGAACACACAACTCCATTAAAAATGAAACAAGTAAAGTACTATATAAAGGCAAAGTAAAAATTCGCTGTGGTCTAACGAATTCAAAACTCTTTGGTAGTACATTCCCGGGAATTCTTGCAACCTAAAAAGATGCATGAGATATCTACTTAAGTATATATAAAAGCTTTTTCCCAGCTTTTTAAGTATACTGGTATGCAAAGTTCTTACGGCTTAGATAAGTGGAAAATTTCTATTGGTTTTAATACCCTTAACGGTATCTTCACGAGACTTTAACTGTCTCGATGCTTTGCTTTAAGTCAGATGATGAAAAATTGCTTCCTCAAGGAATTATTTCCATAGACATTTTTTTTATTTCCAACGCGCGGATTTTATGTGCATTTAGTAATTGCTCATTGCCCCAACACCAAGCATTTAAAATAGCTTAACGCGTGACTATCGTGGTTGGCAGAGTATCATTTAGGGATGTGTTGTAATAAATTTCCTTAGACCTCTGGGTCATTCTTCGAAGACTTGAGTCGCACACAAGGTACCAAGACCCCTGATCGTGTCACCGGCTGTTGGTACAGGGCCACAGACAATGAATATGCTCCTTCAACCGCTTCTTTGCCTTTCAGTTAGCCACAGGAGGGTGTCACTAAACATGTAAAGAAGAAACAATTTCCTGAAACGCACCCATGAAATGTCATGCTGGAGTAATCCATGGACCTTAGAGCAACACGCGCCAAGGGATGGCATACCTTTATCAAAGTTGCAAAAGCACTTCATTTTATTACTGGCCTAAGCCTAATTGGCCGCATTTCAGGGAAGACTCCTGTAGTGCTTATGCTCACACACATTTATAGTAAAATTCAGTAAGGTTATTTTAAAGGAAAACGTACTTGTCAATGCAGTTGAACGTTATTTATTCAGCTTAGTCCCATTAAGATAGTATTGTAAAAAAATAACATGTTCTTTATGTTGGCATTAAAAACTGCATTCTTCTTTAATCAACCAGTCTCATCGGATAATTAATGGGGAAGTTAGTATGAATTTGATTGAAGTCAACTCTAGTGCGTGTACGTACTGGCCTTTTGGGTTAATTTAGACTAATCTTGGTTCTCCTTGCAGGTTTTTCAGGTGCAGCCAACTTACTTCAGTACTATTTGGGGAAACCCAGTGTCTTCAACAAGCATTTAACTGAACCCGTGGCCCAAGTTGTCACAGAAGACAGCCTAAGTTTTCTGAGGAGATTCCTTGCATCTAGCGAAGTTAAGAAATCTCTCAACGTAAGTGATGGAGATACGATCCTTCTTATTAATCCCAATCGAGCGTGAATTGCTCTCACCTTGGTCTCTCACAGTAAATATGAATTGACGAGAGTTTCAAGACCCGTGACCGATTACCTTCCAATTAATTGGGCTGTACCACGCGAATTTAACCAAATGTAGTATGAGAGTTTACATAGTAAGCTCATTTGATGGGAAAACAACTTCTTCTTTGGGTCATTTGTCGCGTTTATTTTATGGCATGCTCATGATACGACCGAAATTTTGGCTTTACATTCAGTTGGTCGATGTGGTTGCAAGGGCAAGTCAACATTCGAAAAGGTCTCTTGACGGCACTTCTCCCACAAGCCTTACGCCTGGAGTTCGACCACAGCACTCCAACGACCAGAGCTGTCTGGTGGCATTGAATGGCGCATGGCGCGAGCTTGAGCGACTGCTGGCGCAATCCGGCGCAGAAAGGCATTCGGACGCGCGAGAACTGTGCAAAATTCTCTCGGATGAATATGTTAGGGTAAGCAGAAGTGAGTGTTGTTGAATGACATTTCTTTTACTGCCATTTTGGGAAATTTTGAAAGCACGCAGTATGAACCTTGGTTGCAACAGTAAGAACACCGCTGACTAATAGTTGATGCACAAAGACCTGTTCTAGCTCCTTTTCAAGTGCAACCCAAGAAACCGTGAGCTAATATGAAAATGGCAGTACAGGGTTGTCGCTAAGCAATGAGCCACGGCGTCATCTTCCCGTACTCAGTCAGTACAAAAGACTGAAAAATTAACTGCCTAGAACACCCATCCATTCATTAGCGAGTTTAAATTTTTTTTCATAAAAAGGCACAAATTTGGTTGTTGATTTTTTCAAAAAATTATAATCGTCAAACACGGAAGATTATAAGGTGATTTGATCACTCTGTGGCCTCAGTGACTTAAAGGCCTCAGTGGTTTAACTAACTGGGCAAGGTGTCAAGGTTATCAACCCCATGCTTTCTTCTTTTTAAAAGGAATTTAGAAACTGAAATCGGACACAGTGACGTTTTTGTCTACATGCGCATGTAATTCTGCTGTCACAGCTATAAGGCTTCGTCAAATTTTTATTAATATCTCCATCTTCCTGTGCTAAATAATTACATCCCACCATTGTTTGGCAAGGATCCTTGAAATTACTTTTTTACAGCTGTATTTGTTCTGGCTGTTTGCTGCATTTTCGAAAAGCATAGATTTGCCATTTTCTATTGGACAGGATAGCACGACTAATGCTGTATGCGATATAATTTTGGACCGAAAATCCTTACGATTCGCGCTAGTTGAGGGAACTAAGTTAACAAGAACGCATGCCTTATACCTAGCCAAATATAGTAGCTACGTTGGTATACAATCGAAGCCACCTCTGAACTTGCTTTAATAAATAATAAATGGAATTTCCTACCTTGGATTTTCCCATTTCGATAATTTTCACGAAAACCGGTCATCTGATGGCAGCGAAATACAGACTTTTAGTTAGGTCGCCTTCAACAAAGCGATCTAAGCACTAACTTTTTTGGACCATGGACATCGTCAATTCGATTTCCACAATGAAAATGTATGATTTCAGTGATTTCCATGATCTTAGTGACTGTCCTCTGTCCTGTGTGTAGACGCACCGATTGTCGATGCGAATGAGAATCACCCGAATTACATGTACTTCTGCTATTTCAATTAAACTTGATTGATTTCAACCGGGGATGAGATATTCCTGCATTCCTGCATTTTATGACCTCACAAAACGTGTGATGTTCAAGCTGTTAAGGAGGCGTGTTCTTTTCTCCCTGTATCTCAACCATGTTTTATTACGCATTCAAAATGACCCATATTTTATTGTCGCAAGGGATTAACATGGTACTTAAAGTGGTTTAGTAATAATTGCTTTGTCAACAAATTCGTAATAGTTGAAAAGCCGATCATAAAATCATACAAAGCTGCTTTTGGAGTGTTTTGCATTATTTTGTCACAGATTTTCCTTGTTTTAAATATTAAATAATTTAAGGCACTAATAAAAGCCAATTGGTCCTAATGTTCAGTCTTGCAAACAGTTTCTTATCTAGAAAACCTAGTCGCCATTCTTACTTATGATTTGTAGCCCCGATTGGCATACACTTAGTGTTCGTCTTGAATTAAAAATGTCTTATTTTTAACTCCCTCATTATCCGAAATTCCCTTAGTATAAAATTCTCCGCGAAAAGTCAAGGCTTGTGTGGATATCTGTTTTGGTCATGACAGAGTCGGCTGCCTCTTCACAACCCCTAAGTCCTTATTGACTTCAAAATGATTCATAAAAGTTTCACGCATTGTGTGGTTGCTATTATTTGTGCTCGATTTTCAAATGAGCTATTGTGCAAACGAGGTGAGGTGGTGAGGCACCTCCGTTTGTAAGCCTTCCACGACACCTACCCACTTCATCATTTTGTATTGTGCACAATTTGCCTAATTACTTGTAAGACTTGTTCTGTTTACCTACTAGTTGGTCATAAACTTTTATTCACACATTGTAGCTGCAGCTGATGGTATCTTGATCAGAAACCGAAATAATTCAAGTAAAAGCCATCATTTACTTGGAATCACATTCACCCATGCAGTTCATTTTTTTTGGATTTGCAGGAATTGCTAATAGCTGTAGATGACATAAGAAGCGGTCGGTACACCGCCCGCGTGGAAGTGGACGCCGTCTCGGTGCCAGTCTACGTGGAGGCGGAGCCAGTCTTGGGCGCAGAGGAGCAGGGCTCCGGGGAGAGTGATGACACGCTCGATCAGCCCCTCTCCATATCCTCCCTGCCCGCAGACCCTTCCTCCATTTCCGAGCCTCAGGTCGCCGGAGGAACGCCCATCGTCCACTTGACCGTAAGCAACGACGGTGCACCTAGTTATGATTAGCCTTTAATGTGTCCACACTGCTCTGGTGCTGAAATTCACCCCATCAGCAGATATATGTCGTGATCGTGGAGCGTGACGCTGAACGTCTTTTTTAATACAAAAACTCCATCCTGTGGAGACAAACGCAAGTGATATTTACTAGAGGTCTACTTACCACTGACATAACCGGAAAAGCAAATAGAAAATACCTGGTGAAACCAGTACAGAGTGGAACGATTAACGTCCTGCACTGATGCCAAAAACTGTTTTGGACAGACCTTCACTTATGTAGCAGATGGCCGAATACACCGGTCTATTGAAGGGAACAGTGTACTTACGACAAGTGGCTGAAATTACATAGACTCCCTAGTCCACAAGCATGTCTTTTAAGCGATTATGGGAATAATTACTGGAGGGCTGTTTAAGTACACATATTTTCCAAGTTCTTCTAGAAAATAACTAAAAATTTAATTGCAATTTAGCAAAAGAAATGATGAACCCGAATAGTTAACCTTGTGGCTTAAAAGAAACTATTATAGTTTTAGTCTGGCACTTTTACAAGAATGACATAGGAAAAACAATTATATTATGTCGAAATTTACGTGCGTAGCCTAAATTAAGGCACTGACTAATAGACCAATCTTCTGGCCTCGAAGTTCATGTGACAGTATTTGAAATTGGGCTTGCAGCTTAGACTTCAGCGTAGTTTGCACGCTTATCCACCACAGTTACCGAGACCGCCTCGTTCTGTTCCCAACCTTATCAGTGATTTTCCTTGCATTTAAATCTAACAATAACACCCACCGAATCCTGTCATCTTTTACCTATACAATCTTCTCAAAACATCTTGAAGTGAGCAGATCTTTCGCTAAAGTATCTCGTTTTCAACTGGAACCATCACGAAATTAAATAAATTTGATACTAAAGAATGAATTTTGGTTGGTTTGAGTGTTTGCATCCTGTGGTACTATTGGACATTGCCAGGCTCTGCTCCCACTGGCCGATAGCCCAGGCATTTATGCGTGGGTGGTTGGTTTTTTGCTATCAAAATGATCTTATCTCAGTTCTACCAGTTTGATAATGCCACGAGGAATTCCAATTATTGTGGGTCTCCATATGGATATCAATGTTTTGTCTTGCATTTGACGATGCTCGCTGAAATCTAATTTCAATAGCACACTTTCTTGATCAAAAGTTTTCCTATTTGGCTTATAAACCTAGCCCTGAGTTGATTTTTAATCTAATTTTCATGCGATTTAAATTTGTGTTACCTTATGATACTACGCGGAAATTTGCAACATTCAAGTTTCGTAATTTATTTTTGTTTGCAAGAAGAAGCCACAAGAGCATGTCGATCGTGACACAAGAATTCCCATTGGGAACAGCCGTCACCTTCCACCAATGTCCGGACGACAGCGCCCCTCACCGCAACCACCTCGTCGCACCTCTTCCACTTCGGCCGCCACAGACCCTCGCCACCACCACCGCCACCCCCCATCCCCCGGGCCGCCTCCGCAGACACCCTCCAACGAGTTCCCGTGCCACAGTCTTGGTCGCCGAGCTGGTGGGGCACGCGCCAGACACCCCGCTCTCCCGTCCTACATTGAAAATAGCATTCCTGAGCCCGGGAAGATAAGAACCATTCACATCACCCGAAGAATACCTGGAGAACCTTTGGGAATCACTCTGGCCGAAAGATCCGCATCTCCGCCACCGACACGCAGTGGATCGCTGCTCTCTCTTCTTGGAAAGCAAGGTCATCGAGAGGCCAGCAAGGAGCTCCCGAGGATAGTAATTCAGAGGGTGATGGTGGATTCTCTGGCCGACAGGCATGGAAACTTGTTCCCTGGTGACGAAATCATTGAATTTAATGGGATGATTGCTACCTCATTGGAAACAATCCAGATGGCGATGAGAAATGCATCACAAAATCTGGAGTTGAAGTTAGTTGTGCGAACCCCCAGAATAGGGCAGTTGAAAGCTCATCTCTTCAACCGCAATCGGCCAGAACACAAGGTGAGGTTACAGGGAAATCTCTGAATGCCGTATTTCAGCATTTCGCACCCAAAAATATTGCTTAGTAACTTGGAGTAACTTAATGGTTTCAGACTGAAAAACAAGTCTGAAGATTACTTACAAGGATCAATCCAACCACATTAGTGATTTGTTTTTATCACACAGTTTATTTTTAAAAGATGAAATACCTATTGTGTTACCAATTTAGATATACAAAATGAAAGTGCTGCAAGTCAATAAATGTTTTTTTGGCCACTGTGTTTGTCTGCCAATAATGACATGTCGCGTTATCAGTAATATGATTTAATATTAAAGTGACCCTTTCTGTGTTTAAAATGCATTAATTTGGCCTTATTTGTGTAGGTTTATATCCGTTGCATGTTCACTTATGACCCGATAAAGGACACACTGTTGCCCAACGCGAATTTGGGGATACCTTTTAAAAGCGGCGATGTCTTGGAGTTGGTGGATTCACAAGACCTCAATTGGTGGCAGGTTAGAAGGCTTGATGGTGCAGATTCAAATGTTGGCCTGGTTCCCTCTCAAACGCTAGAGGAACGCCGTCAAGCCTTTAATCAACAGGCTTCAAAACGTGAGTTTCGAATTTATCCTGACAATGGCCCTTAAAATACAGCAAAGAGGGTGGGAATCGTTCATACAAGCCCTAACCATTCAGATACATACAATTCCAAAGTGTGACATGCAAATACGCATGTCTTTAATGGTGTAAATGCATTAATTGCTACTAAATTGTGGCAGGGTACCGAAACCATTGACTTTGATACTGTTACACCACACAGTGCGTATTATCAATCGCCGTTGATCTAGGTGAGTGAAAGAAACTGTAACACATGAAAGGGATTTTTACTTTCAGGGTCTACAAACGGTTAATGACATTTAAAAGTTAACAGTAATCCCGGCCGTGAAGATCTCCTCATCAAGGGGAGAGATGCGATATTAGAAATTGACTACTCTTAATAAAAATAAGCGTGTTTAACTTTTTAAATGTCTTTTCTGGTGTTAAAATACTTCAATCATCAACTAGACCTCTTGAGTGAAATCACGTTGTTGACTTGGCATTGTACTGACTTGATTTCTTTGTGCTGGGGTGTTAGTGTACCTTCAGCCTTATCGCCGATTTAGAACTGAAGCGAAAAACTCCAAATTTCTGTATGCATCCACGTGAATTGTGACGCCACAGAAATTCGATGCAACAGTTCGTTAGATTACGAATGGTGAATTACCGACTGCCTCCACCTCTGATCCCCATTCACTAACCTTGTGTGCGGCACATTGCCAATGCTGGAGAGGCGTGAAGACCCGGCTCTCTGTCAGCATCATGTCGCTCATTTGATTTGCTGTCGAAGGGTTTCTACATTTCTCGTTCAACTGAATATAATTCTAGGCTTTGTCAAATTAGTGAATAGTTTTAGGTGTGCGTTAATCATACCTAAGTTCTGACCATTATCTTTTAGAGTGAGTTAAAAGTATGATTCATCGAGAGAATGTGCCTATTAAGCTTCACTGCTACGAATCACCACCCCATTGAGTGAAGAAACGAGTTCGTTTAAGTTAATGAACCTGCATTCGTGATGTAGCCTTACTTTATTTATACTTTTACCTTTGCTTATGTCTTTATTTAAAATCATCACTCAATGCTCAAAACCCACTTTGTACACACGAACTTAAAAGGTTTTTTGCAAGCATATTTTGTTTGCTCTAGGTAACTTCAGGTAATTGACTTCGGATCAGGTTGCGATGTTTTCTTTTAAAAGTATGCCTGTTTTTTTAACATTAACGCCAACGGAAAAAAGCACGAGTGTTTTTACGCTTTCGTGATTCACATTCAGTTTAAAGACGTTTCCGGGGAGGAACTCCTGTAACTGTCAGTTTTTTGCCCACGCAACAATCCTCTCTAATTTTTTTGTACCACACACTGCTGGTTTCCCTGGGTATGCTCATTTTACCCCTAATTTTAGCAGATTCCAGCAAGAAGACAAAAAAAGTCAAATCCATCTTCCGCGCAGCAGATTCATCAGGTAAGCGACATCTTGTTATAGGTTGATAAGTCAAATCTCCCTGCAGACCTTTTGGTGCGCTCGGATCTGTGGGTTTATGAGGAAGTCGTACCTTGGCCACCCTCTCCAGTACACACCCTTCTTCTTATTGGTCCAAATGGCGTTGGTCGAAGAACGTTGAAATTCCTTCTCTGCACCCAATACCCACAGCGATTTGCATTTCCCATATCTGGTATGGCTTCGTTACGCCCTCTCTCTTTCCTATTAGAAGGATAAATTGCATAAGACATTTTCCGTGTAATGCAGATACCACTGATCCCAATGCGTCACCATCCCTGTTTCGTCTACGCACAAAAGAACAAATGGAAAAGGATATCCGACAAGGCGCATTTGTGGAATGGGGAACTGTAGATAGTCACCATTATGGTATTCGGTTCGCCGCTATTAGGGAAATAATAGCTGCGGGACGAACCGCATTGGTCGATTGCCAGTGTCAGGTATGCTTGATTTCCTTGCATGATGTAGGTTTAAAACAAAGTATTATCAATGTAATGTGTATTTTCACACATCCTAGTCTGTCCACCTACTACACCAACCTGAATTCAATCCGCATGTTGTCTTCGTTTCCGCGCCCAATTTCGAAACGGCCAAGGCCATGATGGAAATCGGTATACGGGAAAACCTTACGATAAACAAGCGAACAGTGAGTGTTTTTATAAAGATGAAGCGTAGCTGATTTAAAATTTGAGTTGCTGTGTGCCTGTTTTTATGTTATTGTTCGAACTAGTTAAGTCAGCTTCAGCACAAGTGTAGTTCTGTTAAGATACCACAAGACATCTTAACAAAATCGAGAAATACGTCGGTATTAACAATGCGGCTTTTGATTTTTTTGATAAATGAAGAGGTTCGTAGTTGATGTAGCAGCAAAATGTAACTTGATCGTTAAATAAAAAGTTTGACTATATCATAGCCAACTAGATGTAATTTACTTTACTCATCTCTACCCAATCAATTGAAATCTTGTTATTGGTTCTAATGTCACCTTTCAATGTTTGCTGACAAGTGGTGAAGAAATATTGTATAAGAATGTAGCAAGTGCTACCAACTCTGCTTTAAAAATGTTATTGTCAATAAGTAAAGGTCATGTTTTGTTCTGAAAATTCTGTTCCAGGAGAAAGGAATCACAGGGCAGGTCCCATGAAAACTTTCCTGTCATCATTAATGATTGTTTGTACAGGTGACATCAACCACACTTGACCAAAACTCCGATTTTGTTAAGTAGATTATTGGTGGCTGACGTTATGACAATATTCCAATGGTTTGTGACGACTTTGATTTACTGACCATCACCTTTCTATAGGTATTTCCAAGTTGCCCTTGTATCGAAATAAGTCACACGCACATTAAACCTGTGAGTCTACCATCACCCATTTTGTCGGGTACCCCAATTGGAACTTAAGTTGTGTTATAACTTAGTGCTCTTATTTTAGCTAATAACATGACAAATCTTACGTGCTTTTAGGATGAAGATATCCAGAATATTGTCGAGGAGTCAAAGTTATTCGCGGTTCGGCAACAACACTTGTATACGCACACGTTGGTCAACAGTAACATGAACGAAAGCGTGGACAAGCTGTCGCGTCTCGTTTCACGCCTGGAAAAGCAACCAGGCTGGATACCAGCGGGTTGGGCTTACGAGATGAGTCCACCGAAGTCTCTAGGTTTGTACAAACTGTTGGTTCTGGCCTTGCAAGTAACACTAAATTTTCGATGCAAGACTCTGAAAGTGGTGGATGTAAATTAGTACCCCCTAATACATCTACAGCTGTGAAGAGGAGAGTATGAAAGGTGAATTTAGTTTTTAAAAGGGTCATATGTGAGAAAGGCACTGACATTATTTAATATTTAATACCGGTTAATCAATGGCAACTAAGACTATTCAAATTCAATCTGACGTTTCAACGGTATTGGTTGGCCGATTTTCTGGTTTTCATGTTTATTCGCATCAATCAAGCTAGGGTGGCACAAGGCCACCAAGCAAAGGGTCAGGCGAGAGGATTTACTTGAGTGCTCTCTGTGGTAGAGTGCTATTACTTCGGTTCTTTAACTGAAGTCTCGGGCATTCACAAAAATAAATTTACCATATGATCCCGTTTTATGGTGTTGGTTCTTTCGTTACAGAAGACGCATTTACGCAACAAGAGAGGAGAAGAAGGTGGCATTATTTGCCTCCATTTAATTTCCGGCCAGTTACTTTAATCATAACAACTTATGCATTATATCGCCGAAGAACTGTTTAAATGCGAGCAAATAGCTTCACAGCCTCCTGCCAATTTGACACCCGGTCAAATCTGTGGGAACGCACGACTTTTATACGACGTAAAATGCAAGTCCTAACACCTAGTTAAAATTGCTCTTTGAAGAAAAACTGAGCTGACCAAATTTTGTCATTTTACACATGTGCACAAATATGCGTATAAATGGCTTGTCCTAGCATGAGGCTACCGACTTACAAATCGTCCTCACTTTATTAACTCCGATACTCCGTTAGAATGCTTCGTTGGCTCACGCGAATAAGTTTGCATTAACCATGTAAAATCATCGCCTGTTTGTGAATCATTGCATAAATCGCATCTGCCTCATTTTGCTTTATCTGTCTAAAATTGTGTACTTCCTGTGGATAGGGAAAGATGGAGCAAGTGCATATCTTCTGGGTTTAAATGCGCTCTCCGCTACGGGAATTCCAGGTCTTCCCTCGGACAACCAGTCGGCCATAGGTAGGGCTACGAACTCGGTCGTATCTGTGGCCTCTCCGGAATCGGCTGTGCGCCTGGCAAGACCCCCTTCGGTGTGCAGTTCCCTCCAGCTGCCGGTCCCGCCGGGCGTCGGAGGGGGCTACAGCGCGGGCACGACAGGGCGTTGGCGCTACGAGAAGCGCGGAGCGACACCGCGCGCCGAGCCATCCCTGCCGGCTCTTGCCTCGGTGGCTGGGTCAGAGACGGGCGACTCGGTCTCAGCCCTGTCAGACACTCCACCTGTGGAACACCGCAAAACTCATCAGAAGACGGTACGTTTGAGTTTTGCTGGAGCAATTTGGTGTAATTGGCTCTAGCAGGGAAGTGGATAGCATCGCCTTTGTACAGGTACGGAAATGAACCTTTAAAAAGGTTGTTTTTCCTGCTAATTAAGTTTGTTATATAATAATAATAATAATAATGAATGCTGATTGAACTGATTGTTTAGAATATTTATTGATCACACCTCAGTGAACAAAACGGACAAACTTACAATAGCAGGTCTACATTTATTGTA
The DNA here is from genome assembly GCA_900604375.1 of Mesocestoides corti. Lineage (NCBI taxonomy): Eukaryota > Metazoa > Platyhelminthes > Cestoda > Cyclophyllidea > Mesocestoididae > Mesocestoides > Mesocestoides corti. Next base: position 41,360 of record UXSR01000093.1, read on the forward strand.
GAATGTCAAACTTTCTTCAGCAACCGTAGTTCGTGGACCCTACCAGCCATCCAAACAGAGAACGCCAAATCAAAAATCAGTTCCACCCAACGCGATTCGAACACGCGCACCCACTAAGGTGATTCATGATGATGATGGCGATGATGACGATGACATTAGCAGCACTTCTTCCGAAAACGACTAGTTCATGCAATGATACCCCTTCCTGAGGTTGGAACCATTTATACTCTCAACGTAATTGTGAACAAAAGGCTGTTATTTTATATAATCAATTGAATGTACCGCACAACCCAAATTTCTATCCGTCCTTTGTGGTTACAACGATTAATTATGTGATATGTCGAACTTTTGGAGTATATTTTGATACAAATTCTGCGTCTTGTGTAGACGTCTTTCTTATACCTACCTCTCTACAACAAACCGCTCAATGAGATGACACAGTCATGCTCTTTCTTTTTATAAAATGGCTTGTGTAAATAAAGTAAATTAGGATCTAAGGTATGCACCTGTTTTCATTAGGGTTAAGTAAGATCATTTGACCATTTTTTTTAAAAAGCATTTAAAAAAATAGAAGTGGTGGAACGAATCTTTACGCGTTTGGATGTGATAAAACTGGTTTTTTTGTTATGTTATGTGCGATCAAAACTGTAAAAGTGTATTTTACATAAAACCATTATTTGGATGATTTTGCAGGCTTGAGATACTCGCCAACTTCTATGTCAGTTTGCGATTGTGAGACACCATTAAGGCGACAGCATCCACAGCAGTCGAGAGATGTTTGGTTAATTCAATTTCGACAAACGATTTGGTTCCGCTATCGTACCTAAAATGGCACACAAGAAGTGGTTGTAAAGTGGTTTATAAGCTTAAAAGCATTTCACCACCCACCTGGGGATCTACTTAAGCCAAGGTTGGAATTTAGTTTACTGAGGATCATGGAAATGAGCACATTAGGGTCTCGTTGACGGCACATATCTGGTATTCCTTCGGCTTAGTGCAATTATAAACGCAATAATGCTCTAGGTACCCAAAGAACACTAAAAGTGACAGCTTTTGGGCAATATGAAACTTTAAGACTACGTAACTAATGGATTTAAGCCCTATTTCTTGAATAACGTCACTTGACATTCATCTGATACCTTAAGTGCAACGTGTGTTATGACAGAAGAAAGTGTAGCAAGTTAAAAAAAGGATAACTTAGCTGTAATACTAGACTGTGGGAAATCTTACTTGTAAAAGTGCTCCACCATTTGAGTTGTTATTTGGCGAGGTCCAACGCCGGTGATTCTGGTCAAAACCTCGTTGTTGAGGAGAAATAACCCACTGTACTGCTGACCATTCTTCAGTAAAATAACAAAATGGCTTCCATCAGTAGATCCCAGTTCCTAGGGTAAAAAATTGTTCCATTAAAAATGAAATTGTATTGTGGAGTAATTTCATAACCCTCATCCTCTGCAAAGTGGTTGGACGTGCTTCCAAGCTCATATAGTGAACGTTTAGTTTCCGAACCTGTGCGATTACTCGTAGTCCATTTATGCACAACAGCCATTTAAATACTTGAATGAACTCATGAAAAACTATGCAGTTTTATACTTTAAAATTGCTTCAACTCTGTTTAGGCCAACTTGCTTCGCCTCGTGACAACACCTTGTCTTTTACGACTTAGCCTGGTTTTCTCACGTGCTAGGCAGCAGGTGTCATGCTCCGAAATATTACAAATCGAAACGTTCAAGAATGTTACTAGGACTCTGCTATGTACCTGGTTTTCATAATCAACACATTCTGGCAAACGTAGGCCCTACTAGTGGGATTGCTGGGTGTGAAAAGTGAGTGTGCAAATTACTTGAAGAAGTACTGTTGAATTGCATGACGTACTTTGTGTCACTAAATGAAATACTAATTCCCTCAAAGAGGAAATTCATCTTACTATACACCAGGGCATTTTTTTTTTAAATTTGACTGTTCTTGAACGCGAAAAGGGGCCTCTAAATGGAAAGTAAGAAACCATTACCTGGAGAACCTCTAATTTCAGGGCCTCCTGAACCCGCCCAACAAGACAGCGGTGTAGGATGGCGTTCATAATCGTCCGTCTGTTTGACCTTACAGTTGGTTTGACATGAAGTTGAGGGGAGGGGGTGGTTTTCCCAGTTGGCGAAAGAAGGCACGATGTAGGGCGGCGGCAGCAAGTGACATCTTCCGTTAGGCACACTCGATGTGCATCTAACAGACGCACGTGTTAGTTTGCACATATCTCCGTGTAAAAGAGACAAAACAAACAGGTAGCTACCTTTTTGGGAGACAGTGTGCTTAGCGTTGGCTGACGTTCCAGCAAGGGGATTGATTCGACCCTCAAACGCCTCAACGTAGCTTCTTGTGTTCTTTGGCTTCGTTAAGTGTTCCTAGAGAAAATTCTGTTACCTTATCCAATGGCAAATACTTGCATTTGCTCCTAAACCTTTGTGCAATTTCTTAATAAAAACCTTTCACAGATTCTGCTCGGCCTTTTAAAATCACCTATTTTCATGGATACATATTTGAGCTCGAGGTACTTATCGTCAGTGGTAAAACCCGAAATAAAGAAACAGCCTAGGCTGAGCATGATTTCACTTCAGATGAGTGTCTAATCTTTTCTCCCCATTCCTTCACCAGTTCTATGGATGAGAGAACAATTAAGTAGTGTGTCAAAGTCCATTTAAAATTAATGAATTTGGTTTTACCAACCTGGATGAAATTTAAAGTAGTATCCCTAACTGGTCACTCAAGCACTTTGGGTTATAGTCTCTGGTAATGGCACAAACGAGGTATAGTACTGACGTACAAGAAGTAGTCATGCCGTCTTAATCCGAGAAAAACGGTAGCTAAAGTTAGGGAAACATTAACAAGTTCTCTCAAGTCTAATATTAATGCTCTACTTATCATTAAAAGCCAGTGGAGTCAGACTTACAAATCAAATCATGTTAGGTTCCCTTTTTAATTATTATTTATCTAGTATGCCTTACTCAAAGCAACCTTGTAAAAGCCCTATTTATTTCTATCATTGAAACACATGTAGCACATACACACAGACGCATTGCGATCACTGTTTACTTTATTTCAATTACATTAACTAAACACGCTTAATTAGTTTGTCTAAACTGTCTTTTAAACAAACTTAACCTTTTCAGATTTTGATGTGGCTGTGGTACGACCCCCCGAGGGCAATTTCATCCAAGAAACTTAAATTTGTTAGGTCTAAATGAATGGTTTAACAAATTTGATTTTAGTATTTCTGAAAAAGAGCGTTACCTAAATAATCAAATATTTTGGTCCATTCAGTAGACTGGTAAAATGCGACTGCATTTTCTTACTAATGTATAGCATGGTTGTTGGCAGACAATTTCCATGAGGGGTTTATACAGTGGGAGTTATTGGTGGGCCCAGCTCAGCGTTTGCACATCCTGTTGTGTAATACACCCTACCTGAGAGAGACGTTTTCCACGGGGACAAGTATCACTGCAATCTTGGGCTCGCTGTGCACACTCCGGTGCTATTCCTGTGGAGCCTTCAGCCTTGATTGCGGTGATGTGTCGGGTGACGCCTGGAAGGGCAGACTTCACTCCTCCGCTGCGAATCTGTCCGACTTCATGATGTTTGTATTCACTTGAGAAACGAGCCTTCTTATCAGACACGACACAATTCACTTTCGGACATTCTTCCGATGCGTTGCATTCACTGCTCTGTAGTCGTGGTGAATAAAAGCCATCCGAGGCAAAATATTAACACGAATAGTCAAACTGGAAGTTGCAATTAGCTATTCTGAAAACTTGGATTTGTTAACACCTTTAACGTCTTTTGGTTACTTTGAAGCATACTATTTTATAATTGTTTAAATGAATCTTACTCAGAACTAAAACTTTTTTTATAATACTTGCATCAGGGATTTTGGAAAACTGCGGTTTCAGTGTGATACAACAAAAATTTTCATCATCAATCCATGAGTATAGGATTTTCTATCATTTGTTCGCTGACATATTTGAATTCAAGGAAAGTTAGTTCTATTTTAAAACATGGATTTTCATCAGTTCCAATACTGTGCAGATATCATTTTCTCATCCCAAAAGTAAGTAATACTAGAGAATAATCAATACGGTTGTTAACCATCTCAATCCCAACGGTCATCATTAAATAGCCAGGTCGTTCTTTCGTGTTTTAGTAACCGAATCGTGGGACTATGCGCAACTGTGATGTGTCTCAGGCTCATCTTTTAAATTTGAAATGACAATACTAATTTAAACAAGACGCGAGCGCTTAGGAAATCGAAGTCAAACAAAATTTCACTCAATGGGTACAAACTCAACTTAAAAGGAGACTAGTGAACACCCATACCTCGCTTTTGATATCTTCTTTTGGTGCTTCCTGGCTGGCAATAAAGGACTCGGGCGTTATGTGGAAGTGTTCATTCTCCGCGTTAATACAATTGCTTATGGCTTGTGCAGCATCGACCACACAATTCTGTTCCTCACTTTCGCGTTGCCTTGTCATCCCACTAGCAGTACATTCTGGAGTTTGGTGGCTGCGTAAAATGTCCACGCAGTCTACGGAGATGGACTCACAACAGGAATCCGAAACGGATGCCGCCGAGACCGATGAGATCGTGACATCTTCCGATAAGGACATTGGTGAGAGCTCATCGGCCAAGTCGACGGAAGAGGAAGACTAGAAAGTGTCAAATGGCTAGCTAATTTTTCACCTGTTTTGAAAACAGATTGAGCATCTGCAATCAAATATGAGGCTATCGTGAATGGGTTCCCATATATCCCCAGAAAACAGCTCTTCAGCTTCAGTGTTAGCGTTCAGAAGCTGACAGATGACAATCAGATTATCAGAAATGGTTAAACTTGTTAGTGGCCCAATTCAATAAGGCAACGAATTAATCACTAAATCTGAGAAACGATGGCTAAATAACGGTGTAAGTTTGTCTTAGGAATTCCTAGACTAGCTTGCTTTTCGAAAACTCCAATCGATGACACTGAGTTGAGCTATTCCTTTCTAATATATTTACATTCTGAAATGTCTAACTGAAATCCACCTAAGAATGACAGTCTAAAATCTAAAGAGGTTTGTACATAAATCATTTTCATAAAAATTTTAATTTGCTTCAGCTAGAGATGCATAGAGAGGTCAGGCTTTCTGTCGGTCCTGCATTATTGCTTTGCAAGTTAACCATCGTAGTCCTCAATTGAAATACGCATTAAACCCGTGGTAGTGCCGTACTCACATTCCCACTCTACTATGCTCGGACTGATCTTGCAGCCCGTTGTGGGGCTTTCCTGACATGTCGGGAAATGGGGCATAAGGACGCGGTTTAGATTAGACGTAATTTGTCTTTTGGCATATTTTATTACCTTTTGTCAGTTATGCATAAGCACTTTTAACTGGGATTTACAAATCGCACACAAGCTCACCCGCCGCCTCCTGCATGTTTGCTCTCTTTGCTCTACCTTCTTTCGTCTGTTCAGAAGTTGCTTCGTTGAATTGAGTATTCGTCTTAGGATGAATTGATTATAATTAAAATTAACGTCTGGCAGCGTATCTGTTTCTGTTTGCTTATCACAACACTGATCCTGATTCACTGGCCGGTCGTGCCAGGTTGTCTGACTGGACTTGACCAAGGGAATACCCTCAGATTTAAGGCTTTGATCCACAGTGCCTGTAGTTAACATGAGCGCGCTTCCCTTGCGAGCCTCAAGTAGGCCGACGGAGAGGTTGCCGAATGCTTCCTGATTGAAGTGATTTTCTCCTTCGATCTGAACACCTTCTCGTTCCTTTGATGTAGACTGAATCAAATTGCTTGGATTGTTTTGAAATCTTGAGGGTGACTCGCACAAGCAGGATCTTGTTGACTGACCAGCTGATTCAGTAAAGAAGGCATCCAGGGCTTTGTTCCTGTTTAAGAAGCAACACGGAAGAGGCAGCTGTGAAAAATTTAATGCACCGTGTCCCAGAAGGCAAAGCTATTATGCACTTAGGACAGTCTTCGAACATTTCAAGTTTTTTAAGTCCCAATTTTATCGGCCGGTAGTTATAACTGATTTTAAGACAGAATGAATAGAGAAACCTCTTAGGTAACAAATAAGCACATTGTGAAAGTGGAATAAAAGGGTCTGGTGTCAGTCGCTTATGCCGTTACGTTGCGGGGCATTTTCTACAACCGATATTGAGAGAATTGTGGGAAGGTCGGGGGGATAACGATACGCCCTTTTACTAACTCGCCAACCAGAAATGTTTGTAAGCACATATGAATATTTTAATTGAATTATATCCAAAATTACGGGTGTCATCACCATCAGTGAAGTAAGTTGCTAGAACTCCGTAAAAAAAGACATTTGTAATTACGTGTGATCCACGTGTGATGAACTTTAGCAATGTATATGCCGAATGAATGAAACTCTCCAACTTTAGGTAAACTTTGCCAAATAAACCTCTTCCAATTTACTTGGTAGCATGCACCTTCGACCGTTATGAACATCATGCTTGGCTTGTAAGCTGTGTTCTTAAGAAACGTTTGCTATATTCTTCAGGTTTTTGAGACCTAACATTGTACTCCAAAGTGCTTCTGTACACTTGTCCGTGGGGTAAACCTCGAAAGATCACCGAAATAAGGGACTTTCAAAGTTGTTTTGATTGAGTGGTCAGGTTTCCTGTCATACCCAGTACTGCCAGTGCAATCCTGTAAACATTTGCGAAATATTTTCAACCCTTCACAAAGTTTCATGATAATTCATCGATAACTCCAGTAATTATGATCGTGAATTTTCTTTAGAATTGCTTAAGTACTAACGTCAAAAGTCTGTCTCTACACGATTTTAGTTTCAGAATGTTGGCCTTTCCCGAATGAGCAGCATCGAAACTCCCAACTTACCGCTTTATTTTAGGACGCATACTTCTAGGCGAAGAAGTTGTTAGGTGCCATTTCAATGAATCAGTTTTATCGGTTGGTGGTACCTGATGCGATTGGCATTCCACCTCGTTAGTATGATTGCTTTCCTTTGAAGGTTCTTCTTCATTTCTGCTGCAGTCAGGACCAGATTCAAACCGGGGAAACGCCGCGGGACTCGTGGCCAAACGGTAAGTTTGCTTGCCATCTCCAGCGAATCTTTCTTCACAAGCTTTAGAATTTCATAAAAACTGGAGTCAAAAACACGTTGACCATATAAAAATCGTTCTAGCATTCTTCATTGGTGGACCGAATTGGCTTTCAAATGGTCATTTAAATGCATAATTTAAAAATTCCCAAGCCTTACAAGCCCTGGCAAATTTTACAGCTAAGGCCCACATCTGGTGGGATTTGAATATTTGGTTCATCGTGAATTTAAAAACTTCATTAGTAACGGATGCCTTTGTAAACAAAAAGAGTTTATTTACGAGGGAGTTATTTAAATGGGTGTCTTGTCTACCCATGCAGCAAAATCATTTCATAAATAGATGTACAGCGTGGGCTGGAGTTCGTGAATGGCGGTCTAGTTGAATTTTCAAGTCACCATTTTTATGAATCGGCCAAACTGATACTAATGTGTAACACGACTTATAAGATCGGTCGAAATAAAATCACACTCCAGCAATCACACCACAGTCACGTCAAATTTCCCGAAAGCCCAAACGTAGATCAAAAGAAGCCCGTTCAAGCAAGATAATTGGAATAGTGGAAGATCAGTCCTAGGAAATAATACTATTTGCATACGTTCAGATGTCGTAAGCTATTAGCTGCTGCTTTTATTAATATATTCAACTTAAAGGAGGGAATAAATTTGGTTTTCATGAAAATAAAATGATTTGCATTTATCTATATACTGAAATCAAAATGAATGTGACAATGATCAGGATTTACTTTCAACACGACTATGCATCTTCCAACACATATTTGTACAATATAACGATGCTCATCGCTGCACTAAGAACACTTCAGAAGTGCTATTAGCGCTATTCAAATAAGATCTTTTATTTTCGAGGCTATTTAAAGCGACATTCCTAAATATGCTAATGAATAAACGCAGCCATAAGTATCAACAGTATTCCAACGAATTTAAGGGATTTTCGTATTAAATTGCAATCTTCCTATATATGTTCAGCGTTATTTTCCTTTTATGTTGCTTAAACTTATCACAGAAAACAATTTTGGTGGTTGGTTGGCTTGCGGACAATGTAGGAGCTCTCTTTGGTATGTCACCTAGCGAAACTCGAATTCGTCACACTTTGAGTCCTTATTAACCAGGTGCTAATGGTCATAAAGGGCAGAAATCAGAGGATTTGACTAAATGAACCTGGCCCAATTCGGCTGATTAATTTGCGCGCTAAAAGACTGTAATATACAATAAACAACCTACGTAGGACTTTTGTTTTCGCCACCTGAAAGATCTCGGTGGCCACTGCTGCAGCCTGAAGCCTTCTGAGCGTCGAGGCATTTGCAAGCCCACATGCGAAATCCCGACAGGGAATGCCACTGCCGCTGACCGCCATGGATTCTTCGATAAAGTTGACAGGCAGACATACCAGTATCCTTGATTGACCGATTTGACAAGAACATATGTCAATCAGTTTGCTAATGTTGTATAACGTATCAGAAACTGATGATTCTCCGTTTGCATTAAATGTGAAACGAAACTCTACAAAAGTTCACAAAATTGCCTTTCAACAGTAATTTACGGACTTGTTTACACCCTGGAAGGAGTTGAGAGTTTACCTTTATGATAACTGAATTCAGAAAAAATTTGGCATAGTGCTAGAGCTATTAAGTTGGGTATGGCCAAACCTTGAAGGAAGGTGTCGGATCTTTTGATGGCGGTGTAAATTGTGTCATCGTTTTTAGCCTTGGAAGAAATTTTCTGGCCATTCAAATACTCCAACAACCAGTCTTGGCAGTTCTAAAATTCAATGTAAAGTAAAATTTTGGCGATAAACGCTTTAATATCACAGTTAAAGATATGACTGAACTCAAAAATTGTCTAAATATTTAGTCTACTTAATTTAAGAATAGCTGGGATTTTAAGTCTCATTCCTTCTGTTTGGGAAATCACAAAACTAATAAAAAGAACACATTTTGTATGAATGTGTTTGTGTGGCTGCTTTTTGCTTGTTAAAATATATCATACATGGGTATATATTTGTATGTACGCATGTATCTTTCTCAGCTTTTTCATCAATTTTCCAAACTATGAAACTGATATTCTACAATTCATAAGAGGTAGTTGTGGAAAATTGTTTGGTATAATAATTTTGGCATCTAATGCAGGATGTGCTTCAATTATTTCAAAATGAATAAAGCATGCGTTAGACGTAAATATCAGTACAATGGGTTATACAGGTAATTAAGCAGACTGAATTTGCTCCGCAGTAGGCTTTTGTGACATTTCAATGTTTAGTTAAAATGTCATTATTTTCAATCATAATAATTTTTGCTAATGATTTAAACATAAAAATAGAAAAAAAAATACTCACTAAAATACCGAAGTTTGTTAGTGCTTGAGCACTAACAGCAACCAGCCAAAATAAAACTCCGTCAGCGCCCTCTAATTCTTCGTTCAACAATATTTTAACATGGTTATTTGTCAAAAGCCTGAAAAACCAAAAGTCCTTTTATTACAAGAGTCACAGGGTTCTTCATTTTTTTGCTTAAATTGATAACGACTTTAAATAATGGAATAAAGTGCAAGCAAATGCAGAGAGATCGCGGTTAATATAAATCACCCATATTTCCATTTGCACTAGACAAAGACATTAAAATTAATTGATTTCCTGCTTTAGCCGTAGATGCTGATCACATATCAGTTATTGTTGTGTTTTATGTAAAATATTTCCATGAAGTGCCTCTTTTAAAGTTGTTTAACTTTTCAAAGATACTTGTCACAAATTTAGTGTCAAACATAATAAATCGCTACAGCAATTCAGAACTTTTGGAATCAGTTTACAAATTTAAAACAGTTTTGATTATTACAACTTTATTCGTTTAAAAACAACTACTTGGTCATAAGAGCAATAATATGGGCGCCAACTTTTCAAAAAATACTACCTGAGTGAATGAGCTATGCAAGGTCTTGATATGTTAGCCTGAATCCAAATACGAAGAATGAATTCGATGACAACCATTTGACTCTTCAGCCAAAAACGCTTTTTTTCACCATTGTTGATGCATAAGTCTTCTGTGAAGATAAAAGGGCCCTGCGACACATTATTGAAAGTTTTATAAGGCCCTATTAAATTGTTCTTGGATGTGTTGATATCATTTTTGTTTAATTGTGGATTTCGACATGAGAATTCGAGTGTGCGTTTAAGTATACCTGTAACAAAGATACACAAAAACGTTTGTTTACTGGAAATATTTGCAAATTAAGCACAATAATTGGTGTATTTTAAGCAAATATTTGAAATGTCAAAGCTTTGTTTTAATCTACACGCAAAAATATCTATACAGTGTAAATTATGTATTATATGGTCATATTAAGGGCTTTTGTAAAAAAACAGAACTAATTAGTTCTTTTAATAACTGACACGTAAAAACGTATAACTATACACCATACGATTCTCACATACCTTTCGCAACAGTGAATTTGGGGTCGTACCCTCCAGCAATACAACATTTAAGAACATTAAAATAACATTTTCCACACGATAAATCGTCCACAAATTTTTTTGATAGTACTAAGTTATTCTAAAACGTAGAAATTCATTTAAAAATTCCACATATTTTACGTTGGAACAAAACGCGATATCTCCGTTGTGCCCCTTTTTGACATAATACTGGTGCCAAATCCAGGCCGCAAAAAAGACATAGTCAACCTTTTCAGGTTTTTTCTGTTGTTATAAATTACCTGTACATCCTCGAAGCATACAATGCTTGCTAACATTATCGAAATATTTGGATTTCGCGGGTGTACTGTCTAGGTCAAAATGTATCTAAGGTAAAGAATTGGCATAATGTTGATTTTAATCATCAAAACTTAAAATATATTGCTTAATTAACATTGCAAAGATGTCTTTTTATTATTCACAACTTGTGGTTTTACTTTGATATTTAATGCTGCTTAGCAGATAGACCTATCTAAACTCAACATTGCTATAAATCATATGCGTAATTTTTGTATGATCCACAGTTTTGCACAGCAACTTATGCTTCTGAAAACGCTTGAAAAACCTTATACATATGTGGTTATAATAGCAGCTGCTAATGTGATAACATTTTTCTATTCCAATTCTGCAAACAATTCATTCTATCAAAAGTTGATACGACTTGATGCAATTCATTCGAAATAAACTCAATAAAATCGGTTAATAATATTTCTAAGTCTTAATTTATTTCAGTTAATTCATTTAATTTAATAAATAATGTCACAAATATAGTAAAATATTTCATTCTCTTTCACTGTAAACCCAGAACAACCAGAAATCGCTTTTGCACTAAGAAAAAGAGCACCTGGATTGAGATTAATCACGCAGACCAATGTTAATAACGCTATTGATACTAGATCTCTTACATTTTTTCTGCATCGCATATTAGTGTAAAGCTCCACTTGAGAGTAAACTAAAGTATTGGAATGACAATATATCTGGAAAAGTTATCATTGTACTCCCCATGGGAATTGGAACGCTATAACAATTAAAACAACAATGTCACTTTTGCCTCTACCTAACAATGGAAAGCCTTTAGTGTTTAATCACTTAATTATGAATCCTTAAGTCAAAATAAAGAACTGTTGATGATTGGCACTCTGTGGTAGATACTCTCGGCAATTTCGCCAATGTCATTTGCTTACCATGTCGAGCTCAAAAATAACATCGCTCACACAAATAAATATCAATTTCTGATTGCCTTCTTAATTGTTAGTTGCAGACTAAGTCTGCATTTTTAGTGGCCCAGCTTAGAATGGGTTCTTAATTAATAAATACCAACATTAATTACTCACGCTGTTTCACGCACCTGAGCTATAATTAGACGCGTGCAAACGCCACCCATGGCACACCCGACGACGACTTGGTCCAGCTTTGTATAAACGGTTGACTCTCTGTCCCCCAGCTGACTTTAATCCTTCTGAATATTTGGTAGTATATGATGCTGCAATGTCATCGTAAGTTCGAGTTCACATTATTTAGTCATTAACTACTGTGTCGGATAATGTCATAGGAGTTTATCCGTTTGTAAAATCTAGTAGAAAAAGAGGTACACATTACAATACGTTTTACTGATGTAGTTTTAAGTAGAATCGAATTTTCAACTGCGTTATGTCAGCCACGACCCGCCTCCCGGTCTAATATCACTAATTGATATCAGCGTATGCGTCTTAAAACTGCAACTTTTGATATGTTGGACATTGAAGTAGTCAAGCCCACGATCTGTAACTACCTGTTTATTCCTTTCCGACTTTAATCAACGCATAATTTGCTTATAGTTGTGACGTCAAATTGGATACAAATGTTAATATAAGAATCGGATGAATTTCGTTTTAAATGTACTTGTTGAGCACCCTTAAAGACTTTAAAAATATGCCAGCTACTTCGCTGAATAGACTGTCAATAGCCAACGCACCAGATTCATTGACCGCAAAAAATTTCGCCTGCCTGTTTAAAAGTTATTTGTTGCATTGCTTATGCCTCTTATCTAACTCAGGGTTGTAGTACTGTTAACGCAAGTTCTTTAATGAATGTGATAATGTCTAAATATATTGCTGGTTTTGCTTGATTTTGCCACACTGCCTGCGCACACAACGATGCTAATATCCATTGGGCACTTCCAGGTCCATAAAAAAATCGGGCCGATGTGACATTTTTTTGGTAACATCCAAAATTAGTTAGCTAAAAATGAAATTCCTTTTATGCATTTATTTCTAAATGTGAGTTTGTTAGCTCAGGTATTTAAGTGCGTTAAATGGTCATGAACTACTGCCATTTCCTGGATTGGTTTTCGAGGAAGGCTGTTACTTCCCTTATTTATGTAAATAAATTCAACTGAATGTTAGTTTACTTATATGTACATCTGTTTACATTAGACACCCTCATGGGTACATTCGAATTTCACTAAACCCTGCACCCGATGGACACGCAAAGCTTAACTGATCTTTTGGACCTGAGAATTCTAAGGTTATTGCCAGATTACACCGGCATACATGGCTGGGCATTAATACCACCACCACCACCACCAATGTAGTTTAATTAATTGTTTAACAGTTCCGGATTGGTAGACTAAGCAGGGTGACACTAGCTAGCCTTCAGTCGTCTTAACGTATTAACATTGGGACTTGATGAAAGTGCTTTAGGTGACATTGAACCGAAATTACAAGTGTTTGTGGCAATGTTTTAGACTTACTCATGCACTTGTGTGACACACCCTTCAAAACTGAGCGATAACAACGCCTTCCATGGATACACCTCATCTCATTGACAATCTCAACTACTTCTCTGCATCTTCTTACTCTCCTGCTAGTCTGCTTCGCAAGGCGTTGAACGTGCTCCCGATGCTGTCGTTGCCTATTTGAGTAAAGTTCATTTGGCGAAAATGACATTACGAAGGTCTCCACAACTGGAATTGTGCCATGTTCCTCGCTTCCTACATTAAGTTTTACCTCCTTCCTCCCCCCCCCACCCAACACGAATACGTGATTCCAGACGCTTCTGACTCCCTTGGCGTCTCTGGCAAATCACTATTACCGCGCTGCGAATCCGGCATTTACTAGCTAGCTGCGGTGAAGTCAATCGTACAGCCTAATGTGAGGGGGGTATAAACTTCCAACTAAATGCTACACTGGTGTAAAAAGTATTTTTCGAATAGGCAAGAGTGGTGATTTAGGCTAAAATTTTAGTTGCTTCAGCTAACTGACCACGATTTCATGGTATAATAAAGTTTTATTTGCAGGAAACTTCACGAATAATGATCCTTTACAAAAAATATGAAGTCTTCAACAAATGATCAAGTAACGTTTAATATTAAACTTCATTAAAGGTGTCCTTTTATGTTACTTGATTAAGATACAACCTAAATAGAGTTTAGGGGTTATAATCTGTTTATTTTTGTTGAGTGAAGTCTCTGGAGAGTCGAACATGACAGAAAAGAGCTAAAATACTGGGGCTCGAGGCTCACAGAAAAACAGAAATTGGCATTCAACTACCTTCTTTATTCGCGTCTTAACAGTTAAGCACGCAAAAGCCTCTATTCACTATTCATATTTTCACAATAGAAATTCGGATTTAGCCAACAATTTTGTGTAAACCTCCAAATAATTTGAAAGATCTTCGTGCTACCGTGTAGAATACTGCGTCATAAAACGCACAACAACTGTAAGGTATTCATCTGATCCTGATGCAAAATTCCAATTTCCAAAGCTGTTATGTGTTGACAATTACTTCATTGTATAACACGTTGCTAACACACATTTCTGCTGTTAGTAAGTGGAGTGTTGTGGACCCCGGCATGTGGTTTTGAACCATGCCGGGGCCACTGCGTCGAATCTGGCCCGACTACGCTACCCTGAGTACACGCTAAGACGGAGAAGACCGCAGAGGACAAGGCACAACCGTTTACTAGACAGCTCAACCTGGCTGCGTTGTGTTGACTGATACAGTTGAATGGACTAGTAAAAATACAGAAGTCTGAATGGTCACATCAATAGAGCGGGGATAGCAGTACACGCAGAGGGGTGAATGAGCAGGCGATCCGCGTGACTGCCGGACATGCCGTGAAAAGGGGTTCGTGTGTGTGAGGCTGCGACGACCGGGTTATTGGACGTGAATCAACGCGACTCACTACAAGAGCTTCCGATAAATGCTGATCATGTAGCTTCGTATATTTAAGTACCGAAGTAATTCCCAGATCATGAATGCGTGACTATTGATGTCAAAGTGGCCTGACTGAGGTTCTCCGATATTTTCAGTCAATGCCTACCACTATCACCGCTAAATCATCTGAGAGTTCTGTTGGCACCAAATCCAAGTGCTTTTTAGAAACCATCGGTGTGGTTTGAGAACCACACCGGGACAGACAGTTCACGTAGTCAAAAGGCCCAACCAAGAGAGAAGACTGCTGCTAAGGGCTAGTTCAAACGATTTATTGTTACAGCAATTGCATGATTACACCAAGTAATAGGTTGTCAGTTTATACAGGATCGCTTAACATCGATCCCTGAACGAACGTAGCTACGTGAACTGCATCCACGTAAATTGACTAATTTGTGTTCGCTCACGCCACAGGTTCATTCTATATTCAAGCCAATCGCGTTATTGAGGAATTGGCAAATCTTTGATGCTCCCAGTCTAGATAGAACCGGCAGATTTGCTGTTTGTGAAGTGCACTTCTGTCTGATTCATATCACTCGCAAGTTTACTCAGTCATGTGGGATATGCACCAACAAACAGCCTCCAGAGTGTATCCTTGTGTTTTTCGCAAGTTTTGATGGCACTGCTGGAAGAAGGTCTGTTCCCAGTGAATGGCCAAAATTATAACTGAAGAGTTGCTATTTCGTATAGACACTGCACTCCATAATAGGGGGAGTTTGTCTCAGTCCGTGTCACCGTCAACTCGTGTCCTGCATTTCGAGATCAACATGTTCCGAGTCCTCGCCATGAACCTGCAAATTATCAAAATATTGCCATTTTATATAAATGAGATTTCACGGCTTCTTATCATTGTTGCATTGGTTATTAGTTCAACATATCTTCTCCCAGGAAATAATTCATAATGCTTTTAATCAGTCGAACACCTAAAAAACTTTATCCTTAGACTAATGTTGGATAAATTACAATGTCAAGGTACTGCAATTCAAATCTCATCATGTCCGCGGGTTGCCTATATCGTTCTAAAGACTTCGATCCTTCTTTGGTTATAAAAGGGATCAGTGCTGCCAGAATAGGGAGCTACTTGGAGAACCTGCTTTGACACAAGGAAAGGATACAATGTAAATGAAAAGCCAAACATGTAACCTGCTTCTATCACGTTTGTTCGCACAGCCGGGTGGCGCTGCATTTAGGGACTTCGCTGGCTCTGATTTCCATGATATCCAAGTGGAAAGGACAAACGCAGTACATCCGGTGACACCTACGTGAATCTTCTTGAACTAACCAATTTTCCCACGAACTTCTAAATAATGTGGTTGCACTCAGTTCCAGTGAGCTGCCTCTTGTCACTTGCAAATGCTCACTCACAAGTATTACACCATCGACATGGCTAATGTTACGCGTACAAGACACTTTAATATCTCCACTTGACTGAAATACTTAGGGTATGTGTCATAGTTTGGCGTGGCGGTATGATCTATTTGCTGTAAGGTTACCACCAATCTGTCGGGGAGTTGGCATCATCGGAGTTTCCTGAAGCATGCGCACTAAAGCACCATGTCATTCGCAGGCATGCTGGAGCACACTTGTAGCGGATTAACATCTATCGCGTCTGAGTGAGCTCTGTTTACTGACCTGACGGCGACAATGACTCACCCCCTTTTCACTGGTCACTGTTATCAGACTCCTGTCATCCCCCAATAAACGGTTGTGTTCTCTGTCGTCTCTTTTCATTCCCTTCTCGGGCTGCTACGGGCTGTTTACTAGAGGGTTGTAAGGTAGCACTAAAACCCAAGCTACTACACACTCTTCCATTTCTCGCCTCATATGCTGCACAGGCGAGTCCCAAAATGGTGCACTACACCAACAGATTGAAGTTCGCACAAGTTGATTGTGCGCTACCTTTAAGTCCCTGTAACTGAAATTCAGACCTACGATCGCAATGCCATGTCAACTTTACGTTGCTTAAGTCAATTAATAGATATTTAGATTGATTTCTTCTCTGAAAGGCAACTCTTTCGGGTCGCATTTCTATACATGGAAGTTTAGGAGTCGATCCTTGATCAGTTTAACTGTCAAGGTCAACTCTATTAAGGCATGATTCGCTGTAGCAACGGAGAAATGGCGATTGCATCAATGGAGAGAAAGTGAGGAAATGCGACCAACCGTGCATCTCAGCGGCTGCAAGTTGTAAGAAGTGTGGGAATTAGCTCTGATATTGGGTATGCGGGAAAACTTTCAAAACTGTGTTTGTCAAAAATGAACAGCATGTGGGGCTGTGGATGGTGCAAACTGTTTTTTTAAATCAACTTTATCGCAAGTGGAAGCCCCAGGGAGTTAAAGATGGGTTAAAAGCAACTTGTACCAATTTCTGTCCTGGGGCATACATGGCATTGATTCACACAATGACACTTTGTACAGTCGAGGCTAACCTCGCTGAGCTGCACCTCTCAAATTCAATTATAAATTCAAGCGCAGGCAGCTGTAACTTCCATCGCCGACTACCTCGTCGTTGAGAGTTCTTACAATGCAGGTGCATCACGTGCGTAACAGCGCCAGTAATCAACCCTTGTCCAAGGCCGATGTCGGTATTCGATGGAGCTCCATTGGCATTACATTATTAACATTTTTAGAGAGCCAGAGGAAGTGGGATTACAGCAAGGAATTTAATTATTTGACCTGTTAATGAATCATGTAACAAATCAGAAATCAGAAATTAAGATACCAACTATCCCATGTGCAAGAATCGTTTAGCGAGTCAATGGTTTTCAGATCTGTGAGTGTAGGAGAAGTCATATCTCACTGTTATTTGCCAGATTAAGAGAATCAACACAAATTTTGGGTGGGGACTAACGTCAGAACCACAGCATGCGTAGTAATTGAATTCCAACCCACCTTATATTGAAAATAAGACGAGATGTAAACAGCAATTTTTAGAGTCTAAATAAGTTATGATTAATAAAATGGGTACCTTCAGGTTATCAACCGACTGTTAAAAAAAAGAGACAATGCGTAGTTTTGAAAGGCTACTTTTCAGAACCCACTGGAAGCAGGCCAAGATATTAGAGTAGATACTGGACACGAATTACACTCCTTGGGTAAATTCACAGGTGACAAGTACCTTTGCCTTCCCAAATGCTTCACTATTTAACGAATAGACTGGCTAAAGGAAGAAATAGTAAATCAGATTTAACAAACTGTGATTTATTAAGCCTAAGTAACTCTAAGATGTTAGATGGACTGCTTTTATTTCCTATCCATACACTGCCTTAACTTTAGGCGACACGTAGGTAAGTGGGATGTTTGGGCATGGTTATCAAGGCTTAACTATTAATCTATTTGTCCACATGCCATTTGTTTCAGAGGCGTACTGAGAAGGTGGCCCTTCTTCCGGGCCCTCAAAACGCCGTGAAACTGACCCATTTGAGGGACTCGAAGCGTGCGCATGTGTGTGAGTGCGCCTTCCTGAAGCGCGCACGTGTCACCTCACTCCATTTCAAAGTGGCCCATCGACTGATGTCTTTGTGGAAATCACCGAGCAATCACTTCATCCTCACCTTGGATTGCATCCGCCTACCAAAAGTTGTGTGCACAAATGCTCAAGTGTGGTTACACGAGAGTCTCCGAGCAAAAATACTTTCGCCCCGGGACCGAAATAAAAATACCCCCGGATCCTACTCCTCCGTTGCATTACTATTTGCCTGTCAATATGCTTAGTACATTATCATAGTACTAATTCGATTAAACTGTATTGCCACGGCTTTATACCACAATAAAATTAGGCTAGTTGATAAGCGTGCCGGTTAGAGTAGGTGTACAGTAAGAACACCGTATTTAATAAAAAAAATCCAAATTTACTTGGATTCTTGAATGCAATTGTATGGTAATCGGCTGTAATCCACTGTGTGATTCCTGCGTACGGTAGTACAAAGCTTTGAAGACAACGTGTTCAGGCAGCAAGGTCCAATTGTTTATCTTGACCCGAAGAGCAAGTGTTCCTTTCGCGCTGGTGACAGCATGGTCCGTGGGAAGTTCAACAACACCTGAAATGTTAGGTAAATGATTTTGTGATGAGAAGGGACGTGTCAACCATGCTT
The DNA here is from genome assembly GCA_900604375.1 of Mesocestoides corti. Taxonomy (NCBI): domain Eukaryota; kingdom Metazoa; phylum Platyhelminthes; class Cestoda; order Cyclophyllidea; family Mesocestoididae; genus Mesocestoides; species Mesocestoides corti. The sequence goes on from UXSR01000093.1 coordinate 60,250, forward strand.
GTGATATTTGACCACCATTTGGAAAGTTCCTCTTTTAAAATTACCATAAAGCTAGCGAATATTTTAGCAGACTGCTATGGCATTTATTGTTAACTTATCTGACTCAGGTGACTCACATCAGTCCTGTGAGTTCTTCCAAGTGCTTTTACAGATATGTGTAAGCAAATTATTGCGATTAAATACTTGAAATATGAATCGAAAGTAAAAAGATGAAAATATTATGTTCTGTCGAAATTACTGACCAAACGATAAAACCAGTCGACATTATTACGGTGACTTTTTTACTCCTCAAGGCCAAATTTCCGCATAGAGCATGTCCCTCGCGTAGATGCGCGCACCGAGATGGGATTGGGGTTAGTCACACACGCACCGCACACAGCACGCGTCAAAGTGTGCCTGGTGGTGCGCAAGTTCTCGCCGGCCAACGAAATGTGCGCGAGAGAGAAAAGTAGGATGAAGCGCACCTCGGCCTCTCCCTGGGCGCAGCGCGTGAGCGGAAAGCACGCCAAATGCACACGCGCAGCTTGATTTATGTCCACTCTGGGCTCTGCGTCCTGCCCCCGCCCCTCCCCTCCCCCAAATCGCGCGACCGGCTTCCGGTGGATGTGCACGCATCTAATTATGCATATCCCCGCAGGTCCCTCTCCCCTACCCTCGCCCTCCCCTCCCCTCTAAAGGCGCGGCGCGCGCACGCTCAACTCCGGGCGATGAAATATGGTTCCAATGGGCGCGCGGGTTGAGTGGGCGCGGTGGAGGGGGTGGAAGGGGGGCAGGGCCACGCTTGTTTGTACACATGCCCGCGCTAACAACGAGTCAGCTGCTCTCTTTCCACCGCGCTACTGCGACTTCGCGTAGGTGCGCGTGTACGTGTGTGTACGCTAATTTCCCATCGTTCGCATACTAAAATACTCAGTTTGATCTCGAGAATAGCCAGGCTATAATTCACCTCCACGCAACGTTGTGCATGCGGCTGTTTGCGCACGTTTGTGGGTGCGAACAGTCGGTTAAACACATTATTAACTTGTTTCTCTCTTCTAATGTGTGCCAAAGACCGGAGTTTCGTCGAAGAACATTTTCATGTTTGAACTAAGCCATTGTCGCGTGCTTGCTCACTAGCATTGTGTTTAATGTATATCTGCGGGTAATTTCTATGCGTTCAAGCAGTCGATAAAATTCGCGGTATTCAGTTGTGAGTCGCATTGGATTTAATGTAGCAGAACAGTCCTAACACGATAACACAATTTCTACCATAGCAAATCAAATTATCTCACTTGATGTAACACGGAAAAATCTGGCTTATTTAAACGAATGTCATTTAACGAAGATCGACTTCACGCAGACCACAGGATTTGCGTGTTTTGTGAATTAGCGCTAACTCTTCAGACCTGCCAGTGTAGCTTATTTAAAGTGACCATGAAGACGGAAGTTTTGTGGCGTGTGTCTTGCACGCACATTGCTGCGAACCTGATTCGCGGCAGTAAACTCACACCGACGTTTGCTGGTGAAACTAGACACTTTCCAGAAGTGAAGCACTAATTGTGGCTTGGCTGTGGCTACCCACACTGCTAGTCCTTTGGCACGAATTGTGAAGCAGAAGAAGTCTGCGTTCATCGCAGCCCACTCATCCAATTGATCGGAGTTGATTCACACAATCCACTAATAGTTGAATCCTAAAGAATTGCAACCGTTGGTGCAATCTTTGCAAGGTCGGTTTAAATGTTTTCTACTGTAGTGGTATGGCTAATGAATCAGCAGTCCCACTCAGAAAGATAATTAGAAAACTCTGAAATGGAGACACCCTGAGAATCTCTAATTTAAGTCCATGATTTTCACTACTTGTAATTCACAATTTTTATGAAAAGGGTTGCTGATTTTCCTGGAATTTAGCATCTAAATCACCATGACACACCACTTTAAGCTAAAGTGGAGGCACCTTAATGATTTTAAGGAGGCCGCTCTGTCTGTAACTTCCTGGAACAACCCCGTTTGCATTGTCCACAAACAACACAGCATGGGAACTTTTCCTAACGCACAAAACATCACAGCTTCATGCACACTGAAGCACTGTTTATTTGTGCTTCCTGGCAAGTCTGTTTTGAGCAAACGTTAGTCTTGTATTTACAGATGGGTTGACCAATCGCTTATTTTGTAACATATGAACACCAATTACATTTTGCGATTACTGTATGAGGCGATGTTTCCTATGAATGTTTATGAATGCGGTAAAGAAAAAATACGAGGTCCCAACAATACTTGGGTATGCCTGGCGTGGTCACTCCAGGAAACGAGCGGATTCACATCCTTAAAAATTGTCCTGTCAAATTCTCGCAAATTCAAAGACTAAAAGTTGTTGTAAGTACAAAAAATGATGTACTTCAAACTTCATATATTTGATTTGCAACCCAGCTTAGTCACCGATAAAAAGGGAGTGTTCACACGGGCTTAAAGGTCGAAAGTTAATAGCACCGCCCTCCTACCCGACATTTCATTTGGAGATTTCTTCGAGAGATCAACCGTCCTTACTTGCACAATTTTTTTTAAAAAAAAACTCCATGTTCACCCAAAATTATGGGGTTGCTTCGACTCGCTTTGTTAACCGGGCAAATTTGTGTGAGGTAACTATTATCAGATGTTGTGCCTTTTGTCAAGACTATAAGTTACTGCGTGTGGTGCAATTAAAGTTGTCCTTAACTAGCTGTTTGGCGCTATAAACGGTCCTGCATGCTAACTTAATAAACTCTGGCACAGTTGACTTTTGTTAAATTAATTTATGTGAACAACAAAACGTTCAGCTTAGAGTGCTAACCAGTTTTTGCAAGAAAAGGCTGTTGCATAATTGAGGGATTGTCGCAAATCTGTACAAACAATATTGTTCTCAGTGGAAAATGTGGAGATGACTTGCTCCATGTAAATCATCGCCTTTACTAGAAAATACCCCTGCTTTAAATAGATGGCGTAGTCTTTAAGTAAATTTAGCAAGTTCAAAATATCTTAGCCATGCAGCTGAATCACAAGCATCTTTATCCGCTGTACTACTGACATTCAAAAAATAACTCCGTCCAATGACCTTATTGGTCGCTTAGCAGGCCCGCGTCGTAGAAACGCCACACATAAATTAATAATCTACGCTAGATCAAGTTTCGACTTGCCACTGTGGCCGAAGTGGGAGAAGCGCTTACGTTACTATGAGTGAGTGTTTGTACTTCTAATGTTGACAATTCTAATTCTGAATTTTCTAGTCTCATGATGAATGCAGGTCGCATTCGCCATGGTTTTGATGGATCGATAATATAATTTGCTATGGAATCATCCACTGTCTTCAGTGGCGTCGGGATGCATGACGTGTGCGATCGTGTCGATTTGTTTTCATGGTCACAAAAAGAAACTTTGGACTAATTAAATGGTGAGATCACAGTCCAGCACTGCTGCTCAGACTCGTAATCAGGACCTCATTCAGGTAGTAATAGGTTATCAATGCCTAGCTTTCCATTTGTCCCCTACATCGTCCCACAACAGGACTACGCATTTGTCTGTAAAATTGGCCACCTGGCACTCGTGGCTTTTCGTGTTTTTATTGTAATTTTGAAGTGTTTTCGAGTCTCTTTCCAATTACGGTTTCGCAACATATGTAAATTATGCCTTGCGGAGCACAATGGTGCCTGTTTCTATAACTTGGCTCTCGTGTGTTATGCACTTCAGCACTGATCTCGTTATGCATTTGTTGAAGTCCTATTGGTGCGTACCAGTGTCTCAAAAACAAGCACAAATCATTCTAAATCTAATAAAGGCCATTGACAGTGACTAATAATTCACTTAACGTTTCTTGCATGTTAACTATAAAAGGTAAAGCCTGGTTAGGCACCAAGTCAGTCTTCATCAACAATGCAGGCCGTTCTTGCTGGTCTTCTCGTCTTAAGCGTTGCCGTTACCGCCAACCCATTGTACTCCATCAGCATACCGAAGGCTGCCAACTCCAGTGTCGTCACCGTCATCAACTGGATCGTCGAGTCAGGCCTGAATAGTACTGATTCCTGGACGCTTCGATTAGCTGGAGACTCGGCTTGCGGCAAGTGCCCTCTGCTGGCGCCCACCAAATTGTCATCCTGGCCTAATACCTGTAACACCTGCGTCGGTAGCTTCTGGGAGGAACTGAAGAAAGTAAAGGGATGCCATACCTGCCGCAAGATAAATTGGCACTGCAAGAAGTGTCAGAAGCACCTCAAAAGTACCTATGACTCACAGCTCGCCTTACGGAACAAGTATTCAACATACTACCTCAATTACATCCGTTTCGTATGAAAACCCTCGCATTGCGATTGTGATTCAAAAATGTACTATTTGACTTTTCCTGCATAAAGTGCTTTTTACACACTTCTCACTTCTCCAAATAAAATAACTTGGTTACACATTAATACTTCTGCTTCTTGTTCCTGTGGCTCTTACGCGCCAGTTAAGTGATAAGACCAGGTTCCGGAAATGTAGGCTCTGATGTGGCCAGTTTCAACTGATAAGTACTCAGAAGCCACTTGGCACCCCACCGAACAACCATCCACCTTGTGTTTTTCATTAGAGGGTTCGGAATACTGCAGAGAAGCTGTATCGTGCAAAATTTTTCTGCTTGTTCTAATTGTCCACAACCGGATGAGGTAACATGGACACTGCTCTTTCAATACCCAACTGAAACAAGCTTAGTGACAATAGCAGCTTGAATTCTTGTCTTCTGTGGCTTCGAAATCAAACTGCCATCGGGGTAGGTCAACCCAGAGCCGAGCGTAGGCTCCAAGGACAACGCCCAACTTCACAGCTGATTGTCAACTCCAAAAATTTCAACGCTTGCCTTCAATCGTTGTTTATTCTAGGGATTGCTCGTGGGTTTCGTCCTACACTTAACAATGCTCAACAGATTTATTTTGTACGTTTTAATCTCCAAAATATAACTGTTGGATAGAAGCACCTTACTTATTTTTTTATTTACTATTTGCTGTTAGTAGTATTTATTCGCTGTGTAGCACTTTATTTACAAAAGGTCTGAACTTTGTATCGTCAAATTCTAATAAGGCAAGCTAGAATACGCCTCTGGGCTGGTCTGACTAATTTTATTGTAAAAATTCAACATAAACTTTTGCCTTCCTCGTAATCAAACCACTATGATTAAATTATCTACTTATTTGTCAGTGAGAATAATTTTTTAATTAGTTACCCATCCTAATCCAGATTCTACCCCTTAAGAAGCCTCCAGATACTCAGACCAGACGGTTGTCTTAAGCTCTTATTCACCTAAGCCATTAGACAAGTGGATGTGATAATGCAAAGTTAGTTGTCTATAATGGAGATCACGTTGTGTATAGCATGAAAATATTTGTTGGAATTTGGTTTGGCTCACTTTGTCTCAAATGAGGTCCAGCTGTGCTTACTAGAACTTGGCTTGCAAACTTGGGGCGTCCTTCACACCATTCGATGTCGCCGTCTAAATCCTGAGCCGTTGGGACCTTAAATCACGAGTAAATTTAATTAAACAGTCCTCTAAGTAGACGTTGAGCCGGTTCGCCCCATCGGGCCCTGGATGGGCTTGAGCACGGCCTACCTATTTCTACTGAGTAGTTTCGTACTTTTAAGAATTCATTTTAAAAACGTGTCTTTGGGGTGAAGCAGTTGTTGAATGTGAACGCTTAAAGTGACAAAAAGGGAAAAAAATGGCAGCACAGTATTGATTGAAGTGGTCTGAGTTAAGTTATAACCTAAATAACTCTGGGGAGTTCGCTTGTCCGGGTGTTAGGATAAAATCCACCTTTATCCCTTCTGTAATGACGACCAATAGTGCATCCTACTCAGTATCGTAAATAAACTACTCAATAGAGCCTACACACTCGGAACTTTATGTCGCAGTGCATTCAACCTTTTCAAAACTAGTCCATACGTATCCAAGGTGGCCCAAATGCAACCGTACTTTCACCATTGTTAAAAATTACAAATAAACAAAACAGTACTTACTGCCATTAAACTGTGTCGTATCTACGTTGCCAGTTATGCTCTGCATTTAAGCGCATTTTGTGAGACACAGTGTCATGCAATTTTGCTCCAATTTTTTGTGCTTTTTAGTGTCATTAGGGTTCAGTTGCACCTGAGCACCCTTGGCACACGTTTGCTAAAAGCCAAAATTCATCGAACGGAGACTGTCACCTGGTTCTTGGTCCGGTGACTCTGGATTACCATGACATAAGATGAACTTTTCCCCGCGAAAACGAGGGAATGGTCCCCTCAATATTCAGGACTACAGTAAGTCCTGAAAGTTTGTATTTAGCGTCTAAGTGTGGTTGAGCGAAGGAAAATTGTAATACCTTGTTGTGCCAAGATCTGACCATTTTCACACCAAAGTTTGTCTTATTTCACAATGATTCTGGGCCTCCTTGTTACTGTTGGGTTTTAGGAGCTGGGAAGACGCAAAGATGCTGCCGGTTAATTTGTTATTATGAAGAATGCAAAGTTGTGGAGTTGCTTGAAGTTAGCCCATCCAGAAGGATTTATTATAGAGCAATTTGTACGTAGTCTACCCGATTTAGCTTCACTGATGCACACGTGAAATAATTTTACTCCATTGTTTTACGCCATGGGATGACGCATTCGTGCTTTTAATTTCTCCATTTCACAAGCGTCGGAAACGCATTTAAATGGCAAACGTAACAGTTCAGCCGTAAAACAGAGACTGAGGGAAGTTGTTAAGACTAGCATGAATTGCAATTAGGTAGTCATCGCAGCGCCTCTCATGCGCTTCCTGCAAAGGAGCGCATATGCGACAACCCAAATTTTAACTTGTATAAAATAGGGGAACGACGACGAACACTGAGTAATTATTAAACGTCCACCATATTTGCTTAATGGGAAGATATCAAGTGGCTTTTATGGTTTCAGCTGGAGCCGAAGCAGATCATGTGGAGGGGTATGGACAGAAACCACCTCCTCTAGTTGTGCGGTAATGAGATATTAGTCAAGCCGGCTTGCGAGGTCGTGAAAACGTCGTTGGAGCGCCATGCTTTGATGTGTGTGTGTGTGTGTGTGTGACTGCCGCGGTGTTAATGCGTCTCTTGCCGCAACGTGCCCGGCCCCACCTTTAGCGCGTTGCCGTCGTTTTATTGCATTGATAACTCTTTTTGCGCTGCTAAAACAACTGCCCCTCCCACCCTGCGTGATCAGATATACAAGCCCCAGTGAGTTATGTTTGGGAGGTGGGGCCTCGGCCGGATAAATAATTAAACCATAATTTTGTGTCGTTAGGAGTTCCAAATTATGCATCCACGCATCCGCTTCTTTATATTTGGTCATTTCCTCTTCTTCCTTGGCGGCACCAAAATGTCCCTGTCCAAGCGTACAATCGCCATCTGCCATTGTGTGACGAATTTAGCCGGCGCTCATCCGAACCGATCAATAGAAATCGATTTGTAACGTCACTGCCTTCTTCGGAATTGATAAGAAACCAATTACTGGTATGAAATTGTTATACTACAGAATAATTTCGAACAGCGTACTGTTAATTCTGATGGACTAAAAGAGATTAGCCTAATCCTTTTCCTCCACACCCCCATGACCTTCACATAGAGGAACAGCAAAGTTCGCCCTCTCTCTAGCAATTCAATGTAAATTTCCACATCCTAAAAAACAACTACTCTGACATATCTGTGGAGGAATAATGTCTCGGTGTGGTAACCAGTTCTCTAACGTGAAATGTTCTTTCGAAAGTTTGAGGATATTTCTGATTAAAAATGAGTGGAATGCTCCCAAGTTTGATTATTTTATTTTCGTTTCAAGTCACACGCGTGGACATTGTGCATTGATATGTTTGCCCTCTTTACTGTCACTAAGACTGTTAATATTTGCATGTCCCCAGAACTGGAGATTTACGTCATGCGCCAGAATGCATTTCATGGAATGAACTTTCTCGTTCACTTCGTCTCTCACAAAGCTTGTAATCTTCGCACACACACGAATTTGCCGTTGAAGATTTATGTGTGTACTGAACTGGTGCAAGTTCACGTTTGTGTGTACATTTGTGCATACCTTAATGACATAGAGCCAAAAAACCATCTCATTCTTAGGCGCGTTGTGCTGCCTTTATCTGTTTTTTCCCTTAAGTGTCATGGTTTCAGGAACTCACTGATATTTTATCGATGTGAAACCTCTAATTCAGCAAATATGAGTAGAATCCTAAAAAATAATCTTCAGGTTTTGATACAGAAAGTGCTTTGGGAAATATTTCATTCTTCTCTGGTTCATGCCTTTTCTACAGATGTTCAAATACTATCCCGGTATTCGTCGCATTTTAAAATCAATTGGTGTGGGTCGACTCTGGCTACAAAAGGAGAATGGTTACACGCCTCTCACGAGGCGACAGATGGCGGATTCGACCAACGCAAACATCTGTGGTATCGGCATGCACACGAAATTTGTTTCCGCTATAGTTGCTTGATTTATAGCTAGAAATGACCTAGAGCAGTTCCAGTGCAGGTTTGCCATGTGTGGCTTTTCACTGGGTGAATGTGTGAAAGAAGACGGACCAGTTCGTCCAGGATGTTCGGCAGTATCGCCAGGAACCGCCACTTCTGCAGGCTACGACTCGCCATCCAGAGCTATTGATCACTTCCTACAAGGGGCGTAGTCGCACGCATAAACTACGGCTTGAGCAGTCGCGTATAATGCACTTTTACTTAACGCCGAGTCGATGACAAATTTCAGCAATTGTCAGTGCTGCAGGTATTAGTATTAACATAAAATAAATTTTTGGAAAAAAGCAAATTACCCTAAGCGTCATTCTGCCTATTCATCCCTCGTATATATGAAAACCACATTGTTTGTTGGCATAATTAGTCAACTTGATTTATGGAGGCATACAAAAGGTGAACTTCTAAGTGCATAAGAAATATTTTGCGGACTGAAAACAGGAATAATACAGAAGGCACCGGCCTGTGGGTCGGAACGCCCACAATAATAGGAAGCGAATGTCAGCCAGATTGCTTCACATTTGCATATAAACTTTGTGATTCAATGCAAAGTTTTTTGCCAATTTACTGTCAACTTGGGAAACAAATGGTGACGATAGAGCATTCCTTAATAACCCCATCTAACAAGGAACCTTACCCTTTCGGGATGAGATTGTTTTGAGATGTGCTAACCTGAGTCCCCTGAGCTCATTCCATAGATCATCATCAGCACGGAATCCTTTTAGGTCGCATTATTATCGCTCTAAGTTAGAGTTAACTTGGTTTGGTCAATAAAATGCCTTTCGTTTTACAGTCACAAGTCAGTCTCAGTTAACATGTTCAATCGCTAACCATTAACGCAGTTCACATTGGCAAAATTTATTTTTAAAGTTGTCAAGCACAGGGGTTTCATTTATTTCTACTTCAGTTACCACTTCTTACTCTGCCTAGCGAGTAATTTCGGTGATAGCCAGTTCTTGTGATCTAGTCTCTAAAAGTGGGCTTAATGAAATTTAAAAAAGTTAACTTCGAGCTAATGCACCAGTGAACGCATTCTGTTCACGAGATCCATGGATTTAGCACTACGTGTGGTAGAGAGGCATATTTTGCTATAAAACTCACTTTCCTTGGTTTTCTAACCACTGACAAGTAAATCAGGTATCGAATTGCGTTTTTGTGCGGCAAGTTGGCACCTCATTCAGAAGCCTCAGCAGGTTCTTTTAAAGAAGGCAGGTTTCATAAGCATAAGTGAGGCTGGGGAGATATTAAAGGAATGGCGAACGATTTATAGCTACCCATTGTGTCCAGCATTGCCACAATTTCAAACATGGAGAAATATCTTGGTGACCAGATAGCTTTGGTGGTTATGTTGAAGTGCACTGTCACGAGAAAGCAAAACGCTGACCAACATTAGATTAACTCTCTACTGCAAACCGTGTGGTGGCTCTGAATGCAAACACAGAACACTTACTTGTCCACGCAAATTTGACTTTGGACTTTTCTGAAAAGAATGCTTCTAGCGGCCTTGTTAACCAGATGGTTTCGACTACCTCAGGTATTTGTCAAGGTCAAAGACAGTCTCGACATAGTGTCTAACACGCCACGTTTTTAGCCAAGAGTCGTCCAGTCTAAAGCGAATTCGGACATTTTCTGACAGTTTGAGTTTTCGGCCATCCATGTAGCGTAAGTCATTGTGCCAAGTCTTCGGGGTTGCCAGAATTCAATGTTGTATTTGTCAAATAGAATGTGAAACCAGCTATAAGAGAAAGATGTTATTTACACTATTAAAGCGTTAATTTAAACTAGTGAGGTAAAAGCCGAGTCTGTTCAAAATCATTTTGAATCACGCGGGCCTGGGTAGTGGAGGCAAGAATTCAAGTTCGGTGTCTTGAAGGATGGCGTTGGCTTATGACAAAGCGATGAGTGTGGCTGAAAGCTCTGCAGCGGCTTCGTTAGCGCTACCTTGCAACCCCGCTAGTCGACAGCCCGAGAGGAAAGGCAAGACAGATGATAGCGAATATTAGACTTTATTTGCATTTCGCCAGCCAAGTCTTTCATATCATAGCGCGTGAGTGCATCTCGAACGTCAACTGTAATCGACAACTGATGACATTCAAACAACTCGTGAATTCGCTTCAATCATGTTCGTTTAATGAAAGATCACTACAACTCGGTGCGAAATAAATGCGTCAGACACCGTCTGCTGTTTTAACCTCACCTCAGCCCTTTCAACACCTTACATCAAGAGGCATTTCACAAAAAATTTGACAAAAATCTAAGCCACACTACAGTCATTTGGCTAGTTTGACCTTGGGATTAAGCCACAAAGCTCCACATTGTTTGCTTGTGCAGACTTCCAACAAGCTTATACGTGCTTTGAATTAAATTCCTCTCCTTCTTCTGGGCACGAGGAGGGGACGGACTGGAGAGTGGTAGATTTACCTCGGAGCAAACGATATGTAACACGAAAACCCGCAATTCATCATTGGGAGACCGGAATTTGTTCACTGAGACTCGCTGCTCCCACCCACGTGGATGCGATCACCTCCCTCCGGCTCTCCCACACAGCCTTCTGCCATCATTATTCGCCCTCAATTTAAAACACTTTTTGCCCGATTGTTGCCGCACACACACACAAACTCATGGAATGAAATATGCACTATCGAAGAGCAAGTAAATTAATGGCTTCGTAAGTTTCTCGTGGGACAATTCGACTGATTTATCGGAAGGGAGAACAAAGAGGAAGGTTTAACCGGCGACTAAAATCCGAGAAGCCATCTGGGGTTCGCCAAAACCCTTACTTGGTGGATTTAGTTTTCTACTCCCTTGAAGCTGTATAAATGCAGTAAATATTTTCGGTGAAACCGTTAGGAAAATGGGAGGACAATGCTGATGTAGGGTTGATAGTATTTTGGAGGAAAGAGCAAAGGACTTCTCGGCATGACAATGGCTAATCTAAACCCACAGCCAACTGCTGTGTCGGCGTAATCACTCCACACCTAACCGCATGGTACCTCCAATTAAGTGTCCCATTTACTTTTCAGCCCATTAAAATAAGCAGCACGTCTTTTGAAATCCCCTAGAGTCTGGAAAATATTCTTAGTGGCAGAATGTCCATCGGTTCATAAGCACTCCTTTTAAGTGGGTGTCCAGTGGGTCTTAAGCCTCAGACTCGATCTGAGCAATCTGCACTCGCATGACAACATTCTCCATGTGAAGTGAACCAGAGATCCTTAGACAAAAAGGCAGACACCGTTGCAAATTTGACCGTCCACGAGGTACAAGGACTCCTCACATGTTCCCGCGGCTAAAGCCTACACACGTAAGGCCAGTCGCGATCAATTTGTCCGTGCTAAAGCACTCATTACAGACAGGTTTTCGTATTGCTGTGACAACGATAAAAGAATTAGAACAGTCCCCCGGCGCGGGCCGTTCCGCTCGATCGCATTCCACCTGTTTTAAGTGTTTTTACCTTAAAATTCCTAATTTTTCACCATGTGATACTACAATGCAAATTCCAATCGACCGCCACTTACGTTACGAAATTTATCAACTGCCTGGCGCAGTAGTCCAGACTTGAAAACCTCCAATGATGAGGCCCTTTTACCCTTCTGTTTGTGAGTGGAATCCTTCTTTTTACCAATTGTTCATAGCGAAAAACAGGGGCAAATGGTGTCAAAACAAGAAGCAGGTTCGCGCGGTGAATCATTTAAAATGGCGGAACAACTCTGGATGTTTTTGTTTATCAGAGGACTTTTACTGATGACCAATGGAGCTGAAATGAGGCAAAGACATACTTTCGATTTTATAGGTCATAGATGTAAGAAATGCATATGGGTGCTCAAACGTCATGATTTAGTTACACTATGAAATTATTTCCAGAATGCTAAGTAAAGTATCCTAATAAGATAGTCATTGAGATTGATGCCTTCAGACGCCAATGGTTATGGAATTAAAAAAACACGAACCACTCCAGGTTAAAACACACATTGATTGCCATGAGTTAGTCTAAACAGTTGGTACTCACAAAACTCGAAGTGTTCCCCAGCAAATGTAGTCCCTGGAGGTCCAAGCGGCCTCACTCCTAAAGCACAATTTCGTTCAAGAACTTAGCCAAATAATGTTTTACAGTAATCAGCTTATGAACCGTAAATCGAGTAAGTTTTAGCCACACACGCTTTGTTATCACTTAAACAAACATGCCAACTGCAGTGGTCCTTTTCAAGTGCCTTTTGATGTTCGAAGTTCAAAAGAAATATGTCGCACACATATGATGCATAAAAGTAGGACATTACGAACCTACCTGGTTGCAACTCAGTGAGGCGCATTTCAAGTGCTCAAGGTTACTGCAGTTCAACTAATGCATATTTTAGCTAAAATGAATTTTTTTTGATAATTTCACATAGACATTGACAACGAGGAGTTTCTGATACAAAGCCTCTGAATTTCAAGCGGTTCTGGATGGAACAGTGTCCCGTGAAGTAAGAGTCAATTTAGCAATGGATCCGGAGTCAGAAGACGTCAAAAAGTTTGTTATTCTAAACTTGTATCTCTAGTCGAATCTTAATTGGACACACTGTTACTGAAAGTCATTTTCCAAAATATCTCAGATTTTAACAGGCACAGGGCTGTTGAGAGGGCAAATGGTATCGCTGACGTAGTCGGGCATGTTAAATTGCATTCAAATTATAAGTGCAACCAGATTATTCTTGATGGTGTTTGCTAAAAATCAATTCTGCCCCAACAACGAGGCTACGCATATAAAATGGCGTTTGTTGACAATATTAGCAAAATGCATATTTACAAAATTATAACCACTTTATGTTGATAAGTTGTATAATTTATTTCATGAAATTATTAACTTCCGTGACCTTGTATCTAAAATACCGGCTCCTAAAGTAAAAATTGAAGCAACCTTTCAAAGTTGAATCTCATGATCTGGCATCGCATATGACTTAATACATTTTGGTCAAACTGGATATTAAAGGGGAGTGACTGAACATGTAGCTTTGATTCACATTTGGGAATTTCGTCTGCGAAAGTTACGACATCCTTACTGAATTCAATCAACTGTGACTCGATTGTAACAGGCTGAAAGAAGACGGATGGCTGCAATAAGTACCACTGAAGAACTACCGTAAGGACACAAAATATGCGAAATTAAGGAATAATCTAATAGGGCGTCTTGTACGCGCCGATCACTATCTTTCACATTAACTCTATCAGGGACTTGCATTTCGTTTAAATATGGTTTTCTGTATTTTTGGGATCACGTACCAAGGCTAGAAGCACTTTGAGTCATCTCTAAGTCGATTAAATAAGTTTGATGGACGTTGAAGGTATCGGACGAGTTCAAAATTACCTACAAGACGACATTAGACTAAGCTCAAAGTAAGCAACACCCTGGACTTTAATCTACTACATTAACACACCTACCAAAATGTGACTAGTCAGATGCACTAACGCCTTTTGACGACTCTTACCGAAATACGTTTCGATATACAGTGTGGGCGAATGACAAGAGGTAAGTTTTCGTGGCTCTAATTCAAACTACTAACACATTCAGACCTCAAAATAATCATGCCACTTTGTTTTACTTTCTGTGGAAAGACTGATTTTCTGAGCTACTCCGTCAGGAAATGGGACCTCAGCGTAAGCAAAACAATACATCGAATGATTTGTATGCTTGCCAAATGACCTTGCCACAAAATCAGCAGTCCTGTCCAAACAAAATTCAGTTCTCAAATGCCTGACCTTAGTTGTCTCACGATTTAAGAAAAAAAGCAACAGAGGAAAATGTCGAAAAGTATTCTTTGGTTTTGTTGTAGGGGTGAGGTTAAAAGAGTTGTGCGGTTGGCAGGGTAATCAAAAACTTGTATGCAGTGCAGTTGTCAAGGCGGCGGGGAGAGCAATCAAGTTAGGACATGTACAATCGTCTCGAAAAACAGGATTTTGAGGGAGAGAGCGATTGGGATAAACATTACTCGAACTCTATTTACTCGACGAATTCGTGCAGATACTGTTGGTGCTCAAGTGCTAAGTTTCATGCAAGGTGTTTGTGGTTTGTATGTGTGTGTGTGTGTGTGTGTGTGTGTGTAATGTGTGTGGGTGGTTGTGTATGTGTGTGTGTTTTGTGTGGTTGTGACTCGAGCGAGAATGAGGTGGAGGGGAAGTGGAATTGAATAAATGCTGACAAGCAAAGTTTAATTTAGTTGAGACAAGAAAAGAGCTTCGGTCTTCTTTGGATGTAAGCGTGGTCAAGTTTGGGAATTGAAGTGGATGTGTACAAATACACAAACCAATTAGAAGCACACACGCACACACATTCTCACACACGCATTTACAATTTTCTCTTGAGTTATGGGTCTATCACATCGGTTTCGCTGCTTCGTGGTGTCTTTGAATTGGGTTCTGGCAGAAGCTGTCAGGAGGATTGCCCGGTTGATAGGGGTGGGGAGGGGGGAGCTTCGGTGGCGGGTAGTCCTGGGGGTGAAGATCAAGAGGGGAGCCAGAAGGGTGTTTGAATTTTTTAACTTGACGCATGTCGTAGACCTCGCCACATCCTTCGTCAAATTCCTCTCCGTCGTTGGAGGAATTAACAAGAGAGTGACAATTCAGAGACACATCCGGACGCTGGTACATAGCTGTGTCAGATATCGGCTGCGAAGGAGCTCCTGAGTCACTAGGAGTCTCCACAGATCGAGAATCGGAATCGAATTGGTGGGATCCACGCTGTCCCCGCGGTTTGTGGGACGGAGATCCCAGAAACAGGGGTTGTGGTCGGTCCACGGACCCTGTTGAAGCGTTCGCTGCCTGTTCCATCATTTCCAGCTGCTCGAGAGTGCCGGGACCATTGAGCTTTGCAATGTTGTGTTCTTTTTTCCATTTCATCCGGCGGTTCTAAACCGATAAACATAGGGAAGCCAATATATATGGCCCTCATAGTACCACTTGTAGGGACGCATGTGTACATCATGAACATGGCCGAAGACTCTTGTTAAAATAGGTGATCAAAATTGCTATCGGTAACTTCGATATTAACTGTCGTGTACTATCACCGACAACAATCAGATTTAACTGGGAGTTCAAACACACAAATAACTCCGCTCAAATGGTCAATTACCTGGAACCAAATTTTTATTTGGCGCTCCGTCAGGGACAGAGAATGGGCAATTTCAATTCTGCGTCTCCTCGTAAGATATCTGAAATGTAATGAAGTAATTGAAAGGATTTAAAACCTTCCATACTGGGACCAGAATTGCGTATTCCATTGCCAATGAGATATGCGCACTGAAAAGATGTGCGATTAGTGAACTTGCATCCCAAATGACCGATATCTTTTAACAACGGGCCTAATGTATTGTAGCAAATAGCGCTACCTTAATACGGATTAAATGTTAGCCACCGGGGACTTTACAGCGAAACCGTTGATTGCGTTTTGTGTGAAAATCTTAGCCTAAGATCGAGGCTGTAAAGTATTCACGCGCACAAATGAACACACGCACGCGCACGCAACTGGGTGCTCGTGTAAATACATATTATCTGTTCGAAGAGGTTTGTTTTGCCACGGCATAACCACTCCTGATTTCTCCTACTGATCGCTTGCTAAAAATTAGTTCAGGTGCAGCGGTCAAAATGTTTA
The DNA here is from genome assembly GCA_900604375.1 of Mesocestoides corti. Taxonomy (NCBI): domain Eukaryota; kingdom Metazoa; phylum Platyhelminthes; class Cestoda; order Cyclophyllidea; family Mesocestoididae; genus Mesocestoides; species Mesocestoides corti. Next base: position 76,363 of record UXSR01000093.1, read on the forward strand.
GAACAACAAAACAGAATCGGTGTCAACTTTGATTCCCTGCCATCGCCTCCGTAGTTAGCTTCGCCCCTTCCTCTCCACGGGGTCAAGGCCACCTGCGTGAATAAGGAAGAGGAAAATATTTCAATGGGGGTTATCTCGAAGCTCGCATCTCGCTGACCAGGGACGGAGATCATTTTGGGAGCCTAGACATCCTGACAGTAAGACAAATTAGTGTTCCCCGATATTAAAATGAGGGGCACCCTGCTCATATTGCATGTCCCTCCAGGACGTGGCAAGTCAGAGTACAAAGGCGTGTCCATGGTCTTCGATTCGCGCCTTAGATACACACACACACCTATCTAGCCAGACAGTCTATAAACGAGCGTGACGACAACGCAACGCGTTTCGCATGTACAGCTAAAAGATCAAAGCGCCAGACATTACAGTGCCGACTCCTTCTTCTATACCACTACCACCACCACACCAGCACCACTACCAACACCGCCGCCGCCAACGCCGGCGACACCGCTGACTTGGTCAATCGATTTTTTCCTCTCTTCACCCACCGGCGCCTCAAAGTGGGTACGGTCGTTAACCCTCATCGCCATTAAACCGCTTGGGAAGTTGCCTTGAGTAGCCTTCTAATGTGGAGTCGGCTGATCAGTTAAGGGAGGACGCAGTTTCAGCAAAAAACCTAGAGTAAGGACTTTTCTTTTCAGTTCCATAACGTCGTTTTGCTTGACCTAATTATTGCATGTGACAGCCATTTTAGTCGTGTGATTTATACCTGGAAAATGCTCAGGAGAATCCCAATTTCCAATGAGTTAACATTTAACCTATGTGACTGTGGGGTCGCTGCCTAAATTATTCTTGCGTTTCATACAAAAAAAAACTATTTGCCTTTCAAAACTGGAGTGCTCTAGAAGCATCAATACCTATTTGAAGTGAATTTATGCGATAGTTTAGGGAAAACGTCTTTAGTCGATTTGAGCCACCGTTTAGCTGGAAAAAGTTCAAACCGTCAGACCGTCATAATGTAGATGTCAGCCTCACTTTCAATTCACCAGTCAAAAATAAAAGACTAAAGAGCGGATGCCATGAAGTTAAATTGATCTCTTTGGCATAATCTTGGAAACAGAGCGTTGAATGTGGAAAGGGGTCATGCCACACAAGCCTCTCGAGACGTTGACTAGGACTATACATAAAGACACAAGAGTTTTGTATCGATAGTCAACTCAAATTGATTTTGGTGAGTTTAGATAGGGATAAATGCGGCGTTTATGCAGCAGCTCGCCGCAACAGGCCATTGCCTAAAGTTATTCTTTTGAAAAAAGCAGAATTTAATTACCCACAATCACATACTGTTGAATGGGCTTGAATAGAGTCGGAAGGATCGAAAATCTGATAGCAAAGAGTTAAACTCACTTGTTGAAGTGGAATTCCTTTTCTAGTTCCAAAGTTTGGTAGCGAGTGTAGGTCTGTCGCGTGCGTTTATTTTCAATCCCGAGTTCTGAAACGAGGCAAAAGCGGCAATAAAGCACGATGTCAAAAAGACACGAGGACGCGCGTGTTTGGGTGGGTTTGTCGTGTGAGGCTGACAATTTGATGTGGTGCAGGGCCGTGCCAGACGGGGAGTAAGAACGAGTGCGCGGCTCACGGAAAAAAACCCCCCGCCCCCCCCTAAACGGGACCCCGTCGTGCCCCCGACTGCCGGGTCTTCGCGCTCTGGCTGCATTGCACAAGTTCCCAATAAAAATTACCACATTTATAACGACCACCACCACATGCAGGTTGGGCTGGGTGAGAATGTGTACACGAGTATTTGTATTTGAAGAATGATGATCCCCTTGGTATCAGGAGCTTTCCGCTTTCTGACTTGCTCGTATGTTAAAAACGACATTAAGGTAAACCGCCAGTGGATTTCAGCGCCCAGTATTTAAAAAACGGCATCAGAATTTGCCTATCTTGACCACTCAGCAGCCCTCGGGGCTTCAGGCCAGCATGAATTCAAAACACTGTAACCAAAACAATAATGTTGGTCACTTTGGAATAAAACTCTGGCTTACGTAGTGGACAATGCTTCATTGTGCATGAAAAAACCTCAAAGATATATTTTTTAATGACTTAAAAATATGCATGCTCCAAAGTCAGAATACACTGACACTAAATGGACGGGTTCCGACCTTGCGCGTACTGCTTCACACCAATTCAAACAGGATGGACAACTGTACCCTGGGATATTTGCCTTTTGGCTAAGCACTTTGTGAGGTCTCTTAGAGGCGGAGTCAAATGCATTTGATAATGGTCAGCTGTCTTAGGTAAAATTATGTTTATTAAATCTTTCAACAAGCCTCTTAGGCCGAGCCACCTCGAATCACACCCCTTTCCTAGGCCACGCACCTTTTGCTTCCATGTTATGACCGGAGTTCAAGTCCCGATAGAAATGGCCTAGGTCTGGTGAATGGAACCGCGCACAAGTCTTAAATTAAACTTGTACAATTTCTGCATTGCCTCAATTCATAATGTTTACCCTCATTTTTTATTGAGTACATCCGTTAAAAACTTTTGGCGTTGAACAAACAGTTTCAGGGGCTATTCCCGTGGCAGGTTGAGAAGAAACGTTTTTAATTTCAAATCAAAATTGTCATGGCCTTAATTAGCAAGCATAAACAAGTTCCGAGGCAAGTGTAAACACAGTTCCAACACCAGATGCAAAATATTTTCCTGTTTTGTCGCCTTTTCTGAAAGTAGCATTTGAGCAACAATGATTGCCTAACACATGATATCGCTGCATAGAACCACGGTTTAAGTTGGACCGCGCTACATTCGGAATGATTTTCCTGTCGTTTTACATAGCTCATGAGTGCGTTGATTCACATGCATAATTCATGTAACCTCCACCGCAAATCGCTCTAAATGCTGCGTATGAAGTCAACCAAGACCGATACCCATCAAGCAAACCGAATGTTCGATCAAATGACAATTGATTCTCTTTCGTGTGCAATTTAAAAAAATACATAAGAAATACAGCAACAAAATTCGTGGTGTGCAAGAAGTTACTAACTCAAGCGCTATCGTGTTCTTATGCTAGACTACCAGTTGTCGATCTCTGAAATGTTCGTATCGCAGCTACTTAAACAACACTTTCCCATGTTTGTCTTCGACAACCTCTTTGTCCACACAAAAATGAAACACAATTGAATGTACCATATTTTAGTGTTTTTAAAACATAAATATTGGTCATTTTAACAGTCTGGACTTGTTACTCGAACTGTCTTACAGGCACAACAGCTCACGGTCACTTGACAACCTTCTCCTCTAGGCGAATTGCCCACATCTCTGATCTAGAGTCTTTGGGCTGCAAGATATCTCTCCGGTAGCATTTAGTTTAAGCGTTCAACACAGAATGCAGAGTTTTACTCCTCCTTGTCTACCTATTACGTCACGCGTGATAAGTGTGGCCAAAAAAGTAAGTAAATATTTGTGCAGCTGTGGTGTTTTCTTACGAACGTGCCCCTATTTATCAAATACCGATCCCACCATTAGTGGTGTAGCATTGCTGTGCACTAAAATGGAGCGCGAGAAGGGCGTTTCCATGTGTACTTTGAGGGTTTCTAACAAGTGCATTTGAAGTGGCAGAAGTGTGCACCCTGTGAGCGCTCTCCTGATCAGCGATCTCGTCACACGTCAAAACGCGTGCATGCGTGTGGGTGACCGCAACACACACGCAATCAATAGGCCTTAATGTATACCACACGTAGGGTGGTGCGCATCGAATTAGCATTACGGACAACGCACACAGAGCCCTCGACGCGTCGCCGCCGCCGCCACCTCCACCTCCTCCCTTCCGCCCGGTGTGTGTGTGTGCATGCCTGTGTGCGTGTGTGTGAGCGCGTGTTTGCAATTCGCTTTGATCTTTTCGTTCATAGTTTGCGCATCACCGAAAATGCGTCAGTGATTTGAACAAAGTGCATACATGGAACCGTTTACGCAGGTTCGCTATCAGAACTAAAGGGGCAAACCAAGGTAATTGACTGTGTATCGTCGTAAAACGCCAATGAATGAAACCCCCCTCCCCGAGGAAATTTTGGCATTACATGTAACTAAATGAGTCAGGTACCACAAGAACAGGTTTAATGGCTTTTATTGCCTGCACGAATTGTTTCACGGGTGCTTCGCTGGAGGATTGTCAAATTCATCTGTATTCTTCAGGTTTTGCGTAGACGCTCACCGGAAAAAGCGATCTAAGTGAATTGTGAGTGCGCTTGTGTCGAAATACAAACAGCATGGTTCTTATCCACTAGAGGGATGCAACGAGATCAACTGGTTTTCTGCAAGCCACCTTGTACGACCTGGTTAGACGGGGATCGTTACGACTTTAAACAAGCCGTTGTGTGAGTCGCTACTTTTACACTTCCCTGTTTTGCCTTCCATTCTGATTTACAAAAAAATCTTGTTTTGTAAGGCATGTGCATCTTCGGATGCCTTAAATGAAGACCGATAGTGCCCATCAAAACTATGGTCAAGCACCTGAAAGACCTGGTCATTAGCAGATTAATAAGGTCATAAGTTCTAATCTACTGGGATCTGTACACCACTAAACTGTAACAAAAACAATCGCACATTACTGCCGCAGCAAATTTTCTGTGTGCTTAGTTGTATTGAATGATGTAGAGTTCCTGTGGTACCATGTTGAGAACAATGCCCACATCCTATTTATGTGTCTAATCACTTGAGTTTCAGGTAGTTGACCAATTACGTGGTTTTCTTTCTAACTACACATTCTCCGTTGCACGCTGACCAAATCAACCCATCCAAAACAAGATAATGTCGTAAGCCAACATATTTGAATCCCTTTAGTTCAATTTCATTGACATTGTAAGGGACAATTAACGATTCAGTAAAATTATTCCATTTGGTAGAAATTCCTCGTTCCGCAAACGTCAGCCCAAGGGACTACTTATAGTCCCTCGAAATGTCATTTTGGTGCTCTTCAGTAATCTGGGGACTAACCGACCGTCCGCTTGAAGTTCTTCAAGTCGTCCTTCAAAGGTTTCCCGTAACATTTAAACGTCATAGGTTTGGTACGCATCCTCTTAGCTACAATCTGCTCACCTGAAAATATTTCGCTAAACCAAGTTTACGACAAGTGTCTATTTCCGCGTATAATATGATTTGCCGAAAAGTGTATGTGATGGCAAAAACGAATGGTCAAGAATCTTTATATGGTGTAAGCATCTATTTTTTTCCACAACTCGAACCAATGTAGTTTAAAAAATACGAAACGTAATAAAATTCTAAAGGCACAAATGGTTTTTCCTTTCTTGACTCCCACTATTCTACCAATCGAGAAGGTCCTCTCATTTTAAGCTTAGTCCAGACGGTAGCAAACCTCTTGCATTCTAGTGATTGCTGGTCTAAGTATGTGTGTGTGTGTGCGTGCGCGTCCGTGATTTAGTCAGAGCACTGCGGACTTACATCCCCACAAGCGTGTCCACGATTCATCCAGACGTGGCAGCTGAGCAAAACAACAAAAATTTGGCTGTGCCATGACAAGAAGGAGTTCAAATAGCCAAAAGCCTACCACAAAGTGAACATTCAGCAAGTGACCGCAGAGTTGGCAAAATTGAAGCCAAGATAAGGTGCTTTTTCTTCTCATAATTTAGTATGTACTGCATTGCTTTTATGAAATTCGGCAATTTACGAAGAGATGAAGGTGAAAGTACTTCTGTCTCAAAAGAGCAAAAGTCTCCACATCAAAGTGTCTGTATTGGAGACATGGAAAAATACCAAATGGTTAGCGTGTGGAACATAAGGTGCAATTAAGTGTGTTCTCGCTTCATTAGTAACAGATTTTGGTTACAATATGTTAATTAGACAACCTGGCTTATGATTTGTACTTTTCATGCAATAATCAGGTATGCAAATTGTCATACTTCACGTGGGTTTCGTGTGTGAGCTCTGGTGCAGCGACTTTCATGCCAAATTTTTTAATGCCTTACGTATGACAGCGAATAAACTGTGCCGTCTTCATTAGCTACCATGGCCTAGGGTAGAAATCATACCGTTTAGGCCTTTGTGGTTTAAGCCTGTGCATTTCAGCGTTATGTGAATGGTTCTAGAAGAAAGAGGAGCATGGTTAGTTTGTGTGCGGATTGCATCGCATGATTCATTGCAAGTTAATTTGCAAGATTATAAGCTACTTTTCTGCTACCTTGTTGAGAAGAAACGATGCAACCAGTTAAAAATAAAGTGAGAAGTAATTCAGTTAACCAATGGGTGGTGCCTTCCACGACTATTGAGGGAAGCCATTTGCCAATCTAATTTTAAAAAAGCGGTTGTAAAGTTAGCTTGATTGGGACAATGAATCAGTTCTGCAGAAACCAGCACTCCCTTTTAAACTGCAACGCAGTGCCTAGGATTCATTGTACTTCGTTGGGATCGAGAACATTTGGATTGTGTGTGGTATCAGCCAAATTAGCGTTCTCTAACATACTACTTGAAGGCAGAAACATGTTACAGCATTAATTATGATGCCATTCCGACTTATTTCCTCACGGTTGGGGTGCGCCACAAACAAACCTGGTCATTCTTGACTTAGTATAGACAACTTCCAGGCACCTGCCAACTTCAAGTGGTGAGATGAGTTCGGATTAGAGTTGTGGTCACCTTGGGTACACGACTTTTGTTGCGATGGTGTTCATTTTGCCGCCAATTGCACAAGATCTGTCTGTGCCAGTGCTACCAATCATAATGAGATTTTATGCCAGTCTACGTAGCTTCGATTGATTTCTGTAAACTGAGACAAAAGCTACAAAACAGGGCAAAAAACCTGTTGAATTCTTTTTCCGATTTACTTGGCTAACATCAACGACTTTTTTTAGTGCGACTGACCATGAGAATTGGAAAAGAATTCTGAGCTTATGGACAGCAAGTGGGACCACTAGGTAAAGCGTAATGTTGAAACGAAGTAAAAGGTTTTTGAGACTGGTGTTTTTCAGAAGTAAAACTGACTGGTGGAAAGGAGAGAGACAAAGTAGTTCATTTTTATTATTTAAATTTGGGTCAAAGTATCTACACAAACTAGCCTAAGGTCACCCGTCTAATCTCGAACCTCATCCTAAATATTATTAAATCAATGTCCACGTACTTGTTGCATTTTTATTTTTAAAACTCACCAATTTGGTGCAAACGAATGACAGGTATTAGGCATGTTATCTACGTTTGAGCGTGCACTGCAAACAAATTTACCCGTGAACACACCAGGTAACTGTCAAATCGGATTCTTAATAGCCGTAGTAAATCCTCATAAATCCGCAGTGACAAGTTTCGTGCCTGGTCACTAGTTACCCTTCAAAACAATTTGCCGTCTCCACCACACTGGTATCCATCAGTAGACTAAAGTTACCCCAGTTGTTGGGCTAATAAGGATGGTTAAATATAAGGCACTTAATTGGTGTTTACTCTGTCTGGGGAATTCGAGAAGGTTGTAGACAGACCTATGTCATTCAAATCAGGGTGGGTTTCACGCAAGCCTGGTTCAAATGCTTGGCAGAATTCATTTAGACTAATTTAATAATATTATTTAATAACGTCTGCACTCACCGACGATGATTTTCAGGCACGCACACACACCGGCCATGTGATTGGGGAGCATTAAATTACCCTACTGGTATTCTGTAGTTTCAGGTTCCGATAACAACTTAATGGTCATTACATTTTACTAAAAGGCAAAAGTAGTATTAGAGAGACTTCCGTACAAGAGGCGACAGTTCAGGCATATGTGCACATCCTTTCCTACTCCTGCAAACTCCAAGGAAGAATCAGGCCAGGCAGAAGTGTCTCCCCACAGCAAATTTAGAGTGACGGCAATGTTTTTCCATTATTAGTCTATCAATGCATCTATGTTGCGGGCACTGCGGAACCTCCCAGTTCCATCGTAGGGATTGGTGGAAAGCCGTCTCAATTTCTCAAAGCATGACTTCAGGACGGGTGGTCAATGCAGCCTCAATGCACACAGAGCCATTAAGCAACCTCCACACTTTGTATCACAATGATTTTCAATCAAGTTAAGTTTGCGCATAAATGATATCTACAAAACACAGTTAATTTAAATGACGATTTGCACGCCATGTCAGTCGACACGAGCTACGTCTTAGCGCGTCTACAAAACATGCAGTTTGAGATTTCCTGGTGAAAGACACAAGCCTCAGTGGGAGAGGGGTGGGAACCCAAGACGAAAATCGGACTCTATGCGTATGTGTACATGTATGGATGGGATTAACGCAAAGTTACTTGTGACTACTTCGCTAGTTGGCACAACCTTCTGATTGACAGCGCGCGTGCGCGTGTGTTTGTGTGCTTTGGCCACTCTGTTAGTTGGAGGTTAACTACGTGCTTGTCACGAGGGTGTGTGTGCGCAAGCGTTGGGAGAATCCCGTGGCGAAACACGCAAGTTTGCCCGGCAGTAGCAATGGCGAGTCACGCGAAATCGCGAAGTTTAAACTGTCTCACGTCTTCTCTTGTGCTTCTGTCCCTCCTTAACTCGCCTTACGTACGCCAGTGTATGTACAGGCTCCGGGGTGGGATGGAGCCGGTGTTTTTCCCAGCACCCCCGCCCCGCCCCGCCCCACCCCACCCCACCACCGCGACCAAACAGGCAGCAGGCGTCCTTGCGTGCTGGACCGAAAC